>JAOTBA010014642.1:0-5000 GCA_025629845.1 Erythroxylum squamatum
ACGTGGCATAACCGTCGAGGTGAATTCGGGACCTAAAAGATCGAATGCAAGGAGACATAGACAAGTCAATCCCTTATTCATTCCAAGGTACTACGAATTCATCATTAGAAGGGAAGTAGACTACTCAAGAATTGAACATTTCATTTAGGGCGTAATTGTGAGAATTGAATAAATCATTCAGAAATTCTAAAAAAAAAGACTGAACCAATGAAATGTTGTTTGGTCTTCATTGGGAACTTGAGTAAGGAGTGGCTTTTTTGGGGAGGGTTATCGATTTTTAAAGTGGGAGTCCCTTCCTTTATTTGGTGTAACTACTTGAGCCAGATGAGGGGAAATTCTCACGTCCGATTTGGAAGGGGGGAGATCCTAGACTATAGGAGTCTATCAAAATTTTGCTTTTGCTAGGCCTATAGCGAAAAAACCAACTTTCTTACGATTACGAGGTTCATTTGAATATGAAATTCAATCCTGGAAATACAGTATTCCACTTTTTTTTACTACCCAAGGCTTCGATACATTTATCAATCGAAAAATTTCTACTGGAGCCGGTGCTATCCGAGAATTGTTTTTGATCTGGATTTGCGAATTATTTTAGATTATTCGGAGGTAGAATGGAAAGAATTAGGAGACGAAAGCCTTCCAATTTTGTAAAAATACCGATATTACGCGGGACAAACATCGTTATAAGTTGTCCAAGTTGCAAAGAAAAAGTGCCTTTGCACGAGTAAGAAACCGATGTAGAAATAGAAACAACTTCCGAAACGAAGGGGGCTAAACAGGAACAAGAGGCATCGAGACCAGTGCATACAAAGATCTAGGTAGCTCATCTACTTCTAAGAAGAAGTAAGAGCTCCTTCCCCTACGCTAAAAAAGAGCTTTTCTAAACTCTTTAATTGTAAGGAGAGGCCTCATTTAGGAGCGATCTTTTCATCCAACTCGAAATCTCGTAAGATAAGAGAGATTCGTTCTGCCCTTTGCTTTTCTATCCATTTCTAATTCTACTCTTCCCCCCCCAATCTGATATTATTGTGCCGGTATAGACCGAAATTCCGTTATGGTCCAATTCTGACCGGTAATAGATCCCGGGACTTTGCAAAATTTGATTGATCACAATTCTGTATATTCCGTTTACTATAGAAGTTCCCAGGGAATTCATTAGAGGAATGTTTCCAATAAAAATTGTTTGTTCTTGCATATCCCTACTGGTTTTCCAAATTAATCCCGCGGATACATATAATTCAGAAGAATAGGTACGCGATTCATATACAGCATCCCTTTCTTTTATCAACGGTTCTACTAATTGATATGTTTCCACAAATAATTGAAATTCAATTTCTTGATCTGTATCTTCAATTTTTGGAAACTTATAAAGCTCTTCTGTTAAACCCCGATCAATGAACCTACAAAATCCTTCAAATTGTATCTGATTAAATCCAGGTATTGTAGACATTCCCGCACCCAGTATTTTGAATTTCCCATTTATTGACATTATTGGATCGTTCTTCATCCAATTATATGGATTGATCTAACAATGATGGAATTTTTTTATATTCTGTTTACAGGTTACAGAATATAAAATATTGTATCTAACTAACTATGTGGATATGGAATGTATAAAATAGGTATGAACGGCGGAATAAAGATAATTTGTTACTCAAATTCGAATTTGCAACAGATACAACTGAAAAGGAATTGAGAAATTCCACTTAACTTAGACTTATGACTGAGAGAGTCTTGGATAGAATAGCAAAACAAAAAGTGATTCCATTTTGACCATTATTATGGTCTTCTTTGACTTGCTTCAAACTGCTCTTTTCCAGCAGCCCTCTTGCGGGCGTTCGTATGATGATAGTGTATTTGAGCGGAGTGGTGTGTGAGCTGCGCGAAAGGTTGCTTGCTCCCAACAAGTTGCACAGCTACCCCCAATATAGATGTGATCGTTTGAGTCTCGATCGATGAAGCCTTTCGAAGCACTTTCTAAACGCTAGTTATATGCTTCTTTGCCGAGGTTTTTAATCCAATTGCATCGGCTAGAAAGCCTGGAGAAGTCTTAGTTGCTACGTTACCTAATTTATCGTCTTCTCTCAGGGCAGCTCGGGGTGAGAATCGATAGTTGTTCTGTTAAAATAGCGGTAGGTGTAGGAGTTGCTGCTTTCAAGAATTAGCCCAGACCCAAAAAGGAGAAAGCCAAAAGGCTAGATTTCGCTCTTTCGAGATCGAATCATAGCAACTAGTTTCGTACCCGGGCACGGAATCCACTTGCCAACTGATCCGAGTTTGAATTGGGGAACGAACGATCTAAGTAAGGAGGTAGCTCCAGGAAGGTAGTTCTTTGACCCAGTTCAGTGAGACCTATTGTCGAGTGTAAACACTCATTGCGCCTATTGGGACAGTTGCTTGTAGCTTCTATTCTGACTTTACCCATCCCGTGGCTTCAAACGGCCAATGGGAACTTAGATGAGTCTCGGAACTCATTTCCTTTAGTCCCTAAGTCTTTGACGTTGCAGTCCCCCTTTTCCCTTCTCTGATTCCGTACTCACTTCCGTGGCACCTGCCTGAACAGACAGACAGATCGTCAAAGGGCGACGTATATAAGCCGGTTCCTCACAAACTGAATTGCTTTCTCGAGTTGCTGTTGCCGAAGAGCTTGTTCTCTCCACTCTTGCTGCTTTCTTTGCTATTGCTTCTTTTGAATGGTTGAGGGGTGAAGGGCGAGTCAAGTCTCTTTCTCCTCCATCCCTGCCCTACTTGGGCATATGCCTAACTATAGCCCGCCGCCCTTGGAAAATCAAGAATTGGAACAAGCTCCAAGGAATAGAAAGAAAAGCGCAGGTGAGATAGAACCAAGAAAACTACAGAAAAAAACAACTGAATCCTTTGGAACCCCATCCAAGGTCACGGGATATATATGCCTAGAAGCAAACTCAAAATGGATCGAGTGGAATAGAACTGGCACTAGCCATATTGACCACTGGAGTACCGATAGTTATAGTTATTGCGTACGGGGAAAGCGCCTATTCAAATGGTCCTCCTAGAATAAGAGAAAGAGAATCTCAGACTGACTCACAGCACTCTCTGTAAGCGAACCCTGGGACCATACCCATTTAAGGAAGGAGATATGGTAGAGATGGAAATCAAACTCGAAATGCATAACTGCGAACTCACATTTTCTGGCATAAAATAATCAATCCCACTGCTGGCTCGCAAGGAACTATTTTTCGCTCAAAAGCAGAAGGATGGGATCTAACCCTTCTTTCAACGGCTGGAAAAGGGGATGTAACAAAACTCTCAATGGCTGGATCGGCTGCAAAGGGACCTGGCTTTAAGAGAACTAAGTAGCCTGGACCCAAAGATAACTCAAACTCCATTGCAGGAAACTCACATATGGATTCAGTGCGCTACCTATGATATTCTTCGTTCGGAGTTCGGACGGATCTCCTTCAACTGGAAAACCCTCCATCCACTTGTCTTAAGCATACGAGTACGGTGAAACTCTAATAGCGTTTCAGTTAGCTCAAAGTGACCAGGAGAAGGGAAATGGTTGCTCCAAGGTTTTTATTCCACTGGATGCGCTTACCCCGAAGATAGAACTGGCAGGGCTTACGACTAGCCTGTAACTATAAAGGAGACTGCTACTAGATTTATTAGCCTTACCCCAGAAATGGCACAACATCGAAAGAAATTGGAACGGGATATGTTTACCACAGGTAGCCAGAAGTTATTTGATGGGCTTTGCCTTAAGACTGGAAATGCATCGAAGCTATCTACTCCTGCTCTCTTTGGCCTATGAGAGATTGCTTCCTTTACTCATAGCTCTCCGGCATTCTCAATTGAAGGGCAAAAGACTAGAAATGAAATTGGATCAATAGGAATTGGTACTATAACTCCAGGCTACGAAGTCTCTGGGACTGCGTACCAGGAGATGACAATCTATATGTTCCTCGAAGGAGTGCCCTAACATAACTGTTTCAGGATAAAAAAAAAAAAGATAGAATAGTTTCATGCCAGTCTTAGATAGTAGGCCTGTCTCTTCTTTAGACAAAGCAGCCAGTCTATGCTTTATAGAAAGTCTTGCCTGTCGGTGATTTGGAACGAATCAAGCTACTACATCTTAATGAGATAGCTCTTTTGATACCCGGAAGAGATAATCCTTTGATGAATAATAGCACACGGTCCAACGAACCAATGGTGGCGAATCCGCTGTTAGCTTTGAGACTGGATTCTTTCACAGAAAAATGGAAGTGAGACATATTAGGCTGCTAATCCTGTGTTTTCATGCTCGTACCAAGAATGAAACGCGTTGAGCTATCGAGTTAGCCTCTTTCTTACTAGAGGGTTCTGCAGCAATCACTAGATCTTTCGGGAAACCCTCATGTGTGGGAGATGTGATAGATAGGGCTTTAGTTCGCTTTTACAAAGCTCTCCTTTATAGTTGTACTCTTGTAGTAGTCATTATGAATAGGAACCTGGAAGACAAGCTGGACTGGACATGTTGATGGGACAATTGTCTTGCCTTTCATTTCCTTAAAAAGCTTCCCGCTCCTCCTAAAAGACAAGAACTAGTTGCTAGTCGAAAGAGCGTGTTCAAAGGTCCTATCACCCAAAAATAGGTGCCCTGCTTCCTGCTCCGAACCCATAGCTACATAAGGGCCCTCAACGGTCCCACTCCCGAATAGGAGTGATGCTCTCTTCCGGACTACTAGGTCTAAGTGGTAGGTCGGCTGGTTACGTGTGCAGTTTACTTTGCTGCTTTAGTGCGGCGCTTGGTTTTGTGTGCTTTGCAGCAGTTTACCATTCTGCTGTACCGGATGCCCGAAGTGTGGACTCTTTATCTAAGTTAGCCATTGGTCGTTAAGGCCTAGTCTAAAAAGTTCTCAGTTTTCTTCGTCGCCAAAGCCTCAATACCTACTCTTGATAAGAGAGGTTGCTTGCTAGGTAGCTTGCAATAGAGAAGGTATGGTGGTCCAGATAGCCGCTGACCAAAAAGCCGGATATTCGCG
>JAOTBA010014702.1:0-10415 GCA_025629845.1 Erythroxylum squamatum
CTCCTCACACCCCTACACACTCCCCAATTTACTGATCTGCCCACCCCTTTTCTTCCTACTATACTGTTGATTATAACAGGTCTCAACATTGTACATTGGAAAAAAAGCAATTTATATCAACAGAAGAAGACAGAACAAAAGGGCAGAAAGAAAAAAATAGAAGGATATATGTTGTTGTACATTTAGTATAATATCAAATCATATCAACTGAAGAAGAAAGAGAAAAAATGCAAAAAAAAGGAAGGAGAAAATGGCATGCAAAAAAAGAAAAAAGGAAGAGAAAAAAGAAAATGAAGGGAAAGGGTAGGCTAAAAAAGTAAAGGAGATTGGTTGGGTTATGTTTCAACCTGAATGGAAAAAAATTTATGTTTTATATTTTATTGGTTTGTATCATTTTAAATGCTCAATTAGTCCTTTGGTTTTAAGCTTAATTTTATCTTTTCCATACCTTTACCTAGGCCTCATTATAACCAAGATAAAGAACTTCGGATTAATGTTTGTGTTAGATATATAGTAGTGAAAATTGGACTAGCTAGCAAGCATATGGTTAATGTGTAACATGAAATGGAAAATGAATGAATATTTTTTACCTCTGAGTGCTTGAAAGAATGGAAAATTGAGTGAGTGTCTATCACACTTTGTTAATGGTCTTTTAGGTGATGTACTTGTCAATTATGGTTATGCATGTGAATAATAGTTTGTTCACTAATTATTATGAGTTTTAAAATCTTAGGTTGTGTTCGTCAAAATGATCATTTAACATCTTAATCATTAAATGAGAAAATAACTTGTTATTATTAATTTGTTTTTGTTTGGGTGTTTGTGCTTTTATGGTTCAATGTTTTTAATGATGTTCTTTTCTTTTTCTTAATTTCACATTATTGTTGATTATTGAATATTATTAATTCTCTGTAACAATGTTCTTGCAAAGAAAAAAGAAGAAAGAGAAGACAAAATTCGAGGAAGTAAGGGAAGACAAATTTCGAGGGATGGAGACCGACTTTGTAAATGTAATTGTTGACAGAGAGGATGGTGCGAAGAAGAAGAAGATAAGGAAAGATAAGGATGGGTATGGTGTGCCAGGGTTAAGAAGGAAAAAAAATAACACTTAATATAAGTGTATTGTGAATGTTTAATTTGTGAGTAGAATGTTTATGTTTAATTGATAGCGTTAAGGTTTTAGTTGAATGTTTATGGTTAATTTTTTTTTGAAGGAAAAGCTTATGGTTAATTGATAGCATAAGATCATCAGAAAGTCATGTTCAAAAAAAAATCATCAGAAAGTCACACCCGTGACTGATGATCCCAATATTGTATTGTTAATGTTTAATTCGTGAGTAGAAACTCTTGATTCTTGAATAGTTTTACTTTATTATATGAATGTAGGTTTTGATTTTTATGTAGTATTTACGTTTTTGTAGTTGAAGTTTTAGTTGAATGTTTATGTTAGTTGATAGCCTAACATCACCAGTCACGATGAGTGTTGTGAATGCTTAATTTGTGAGTAGAAATTTTTGATTCTTGAATAGTTTGAGTATGATTGTAGGTTTTGATGTTTATATAGTATTTCATGTTTTGGTCGTTAAAACGGTTTTAGTTATGTTTAATTGATAGCCTCTTCGTGTTGTTAGGTTATCATCAGTGACAAGTGTGAAATATTAAATCACATCCGTGATTGAAAAATGTTCAAAAAATGTTAAATTTATAAAGATTGAAGCTAAGAAAAAATTGAGTTTGTTTTATATATTTAATAAAGTTTTATTTATCTAAAAATAATTAAAAATGTAATATTAAGATTAGTAGTAAATTGAGAATAAGTTAATCAGGTTTATATTCAAAATTTCACATGATGCTCTATTTACAAGAATTTTATTTTTAAAAAATCTAATAAAAATGAAAACGCAGCAGAAAACAAGAAATGTTAAAAAAGAGAAAATAAACATAAAGACAAGAAAAGGTTTTCTTTTGATATGTTGAGATGTCTACTAATTTTGAACAATTACTTCATGGATTTGCATGAGTGTAATAAAGACAATTGATATATGCGACAAGTAATAAACAGTTATGATCCAAGTAATAAAAAATTATTCATGGTTATGACTTAAAAACAAAAACCCATCATATGGATATCCAGAATTTTGAGGTTTAAGAAAATGTGAAATTAAAGCACAAAAGGTACACAAGTCACACGATTATTTTGTTCTAACAAAAATAGCTTATGACGATTTAGGCTTTTTGTTATTGCGATCAACATCTGCATCTGCCTGTGGTGTGGGTTCACTATAGTTGATGATCATATCTACATCTGACTGCGGAATGGGTTCACTCTGGCTGAATCTTTTATGAAGGCATTGTCTGAGTGATGAAGAAGATTAAGCTATATGTTCTAAAAATATAAAAAATCAAATTATAATAGCTACAGAGTATATAAGGTAGCATTATTTTTTTTGGTAAAAATGCTAGATAGATAAATAACATATGATAATATAATTAATGTAAAAAAAAGTTTACATAGTTTGATAAAGATAGCAACACAAAAACTGGATGAATAAATAATAATAAATACCAAATTAATGAATACCTGAAATAGGTGGAGGTGTAATTTCAGCAGTGTTATTTTGATCAACAGTTGAAATTTGATCATCTTTTGCGGGTGAATCCGAAGCCTTTTCTATTTCATCATCATCAATTTCATGGTAATACATAACAGTGAACCGTTGTCTTGCATATGATGATTGAATGTTTACAGGAATGATATGAAGAAAAAATGTTTTGCTTCTCAATTCTGCGTAAACGTTTTCCAGAGGAAGTTCCATATTCTTATTATGGGAAGGCGAATATGTTAATTTGTCAGCAATATAGAAATCATAATTGTTGTCATATTAAATTGCACATGTAGTAATTCAAAAAAATATTGTAAAAATATAACCTGTTGGTAATATTGCATAGCTTCAACTGCAATGAAATTCAAAAGTTTTTCACCAAGTTCGCCAAAAATAGAAGCAGTGATAGTTCTTGTTTCATCAGTCAAATCCACGTCATAGCGGCATCTATATCAAAAGTTAATTAGAATATATATGTTAATTAGAAGAAGAAAAAAAAAGACTGAAGAAGGTGTCACGGGTGTGACTTAACATATCACACCCGTAAAGAAGAAAAAAAGTGGACATTAAATTTAAGGAAGGTGCCACGGGTGTGACTTAACTTGTCACACTCTTGAAGAAGAATAAAATTGGACATTAATATTGAAGAAGGTGTCACAGGTGAAGAAGAAAGAAAAGACATTAAAATTGTCACACTTGTGACATGCACGTGAAAAACGCTGTTAAAAAAATCCCAACATATACGGTACATGAGAAACAAAAAGTAGTAAATTGAAAAGAGAAAAGAGAAAAAGGAAACCTGGGTTCAGCAGGAAGTTTTTCTCTGCAAGAATTACAAGTGAATGGAACTCCATAGGTAGCAGCTATAGAACGAAAGCATTTCTTACATGTCATATACTAGTACTTTTGCAAGACGTGTTGGAAGGAAATATTAGCTTTAATCCATGTTGTCTGCAAATAACCGGTAATAAGATTTTTAATAAAAAATTAATATGAAATATTTTGTAAGAATATAAAATGTAGTTACCTTAGTGGTAGAATTCAAGAAGATGATTTTGGTAATCTTCTGATGTGATTCGAAAGATATATCAGGATTATATCTGAGATAAGCTCGTTGGTTAATAAGGTTTTTAAGTTCCTCATTATTTCGTCGTGCCCTATAACATAATAATTATAAATACAAAAGCATCAAAATGTTATAAAATTTCGATATAATTTTATTGCTTGTTGGAGTAAAAATAAGGGAGTACCAATTTTTAAGATCCGCAACTTCTTGTATTGGTGGATCAACAAGAATAGCTAAGTCAAACTAGGTGGATAATGCAACACCTACAATTTTGAATTGTAACATAAAAATAAAATAGAAGGATAACTAATAAAATGTAATATCATGACGAAGAAAAAAATTACCGTTATAGAAGTTCACTTTCAGTATCCTACACACAATTATCAAATAAGAGTGTAAGGATTCAGTAATTTGTTGGCCCTCGTTTGTAATTAAAGAATTCCACATTGACAGTACAACTATTTGTTGTCTAATAAAAAAATAAATATCAGGAAAAAGAAAGAATTTATCTATGCAAAATATAAAGAATAACAGAGAATTAAAATTATTGTTTGTTGGCGATAACAAATTTCTGCACAGTTGAATTTTTGCCATCTTTGTTGATTTCTTTCTTATCAAAGACTTCAAGAACCACGACCAAAATATCTATCACATGTTAAATATAAATATAATCAGATATAATAAAAAAATAGTCAACATTGATAAGGAAATAGATAAAGGCTCTAACCAATTGATTTTTCCTTATCGTTTATACAGTTGATAAGATCAGTGAAAGGTGTAAAGTTAAATTTCATGGGGATGATGCTATCATCATCTAGTACAGGTTCAATGACAGTGCGACTTGTAATTATCCATTGTATTTTCAAGTCTTCAGTTTGATATTGAGTCGGAATTGGGTTGACAATGGCATTAAAAATAATATTTTTTACACGAGTGTAAAATGTGGCTCATTCGTTGGATATCATTGTTGAATATAATACCTTCAACTTGTGATCCCTGTTAATAATACAGAAATTATTAATAATTAAGTAAAAAATATTTTGAATGATGAAAGTGTAATTGTCATACCTCAGAATCAAAAAAGACAAACTTTTGTGTTTGAGCTCCTGGAACAATCAGAACTTTAACTGATTTAGGAGTTCGAGCTCTTGATAAAGCTACATATAGTTATCCATGTGAGAATACAGGTTGACGGAGATAAATTCCTACATAATCAAGTGTTTGACCTTGGAATTTGTTTATGATCATTGCAAAACACAAACGAATAGGGAATTGTGTTCTGACAAAAGGTATCCATTTTTTCATTTTCTGAAGATTGCAAGGGAATTTTAGGTATAAAAACCAATTTTCCTTTATGAGGTCCAAAGACAATTTCTGCAAAAAATTTCTGCAAAAATTGCATGGTCTTTTAATTGTTTGTATATCAATCTTGTCCCATTTCATAGTCCCTCAATTGGATTCAAATGTCTTAGTAGCATAATTAGGGAGCCTTCTTTGAGTAAGAGTTTGTGTGGAGGTAGGCCTTTAGGATTTAAAGAATTGAGAAAATCTTCATAATCTACTTAATGTCTTCGGTCAACCGTTTTGTCAAAACTCATCTATGAATGCATATTTCTTGACAATTTTTTAATCATTATGTCATTAATTTCGTCAAAACTGTTGTTTGTTGGACATAGTACGCATCTGTTTATCATCTAATACGTATTAGATGAATACAAGCTTAGGTCAGGGAAGACGTTTTTAAGTAACTTGGTCAAGGCAACGATGCATTAGAAAAATGTAATTGTAATTCTTTAAAAAAAGATAGTAAAACATATAATGAAAAAAATTGTAACCTGTTAAGAGACTCATCTTTGTTATGATAAGGAATAACCAGTTCTTTTGGCAAGGATATTTGATCTTGCTCATCTACTGGTTCAGTGCCTTCTCCTACACATAATAAAAATTTACAAAAAGCTGGATTTGATATAGCTCTCATATTTATCGTCAAAGAGAATTTACACATTTGTGGCTAGAGATGTGAATTTAGAAGATTCGAATCAATTAGTTGTTGTTTTGGAGCTTGGTTAATAACTGGCAAGGTTTGATGAAAATCACCACCAAATGCAACAATTTTTCTCCAAAAGGTTTATTGATTCCATGATATCTTGAAGCAAATCATGAAATGCTTCAATGGCCTCTCGTTTTGCGATGGAAGCCTCGTCCCATAAGATAATACTAGATTCAAATATCAATTTTGCAATACTGCTTTGCTTACTTAATTGACAAAATTTTTTCTTTGATAAATCAAGCGGGATTTTAAATCTTGAGTGAGCTATCCTACCACCAGGAAGGACTGATGTTGCAACACCCGATGTAGCAACAACAATTGCAATATATGTTTGTGACCATAAATTTCCAAAGAGAGCTCAATATAAGAAAGTTTTTCCAGTTCCACCAGGACCATTAATAACAAAAATTCCACCACTCGAACCTAAAATTGAATCCATAATTAAATCAAATACGTACTTTTCTCATTATTCAACCTTGATTGCAATAATAGGTCTTCTAGATCAACTTGCATATGCATCTCACTCTGTATTTCTTTACTTTGATGTTGATGATAATCAACATGAAACTAATGATCAACAAAATGATAATCGGCTAAGCTTTTCCCCATTTGCTCCAGAGATTTATTAATATCTTGAGGGTCCATTTTTGTAATGTCATCAAATTTATAGGTACTATAAGAAGAAGAAGCATACTGGTAGTAAGAGTAAAGGTCGTCTTTGAATGTTTCCTAGAGTTGCTTAGGAGTTGTTAGTGAACAATAAAACAAGAGTGTCGCAAATAAAAGTCTGAGCGATGCTGGCATTTGAAACATAACAGCTTTCTCAAGAGTTTGTTGTATATAAAAGTTAGACGCTAGCAATCCTAATTGTAGTGCGCCCCCCTGAAACAGCTTTTTTCTCACCATCAACAGTTAACAAGTTATCAAATGATGTTGGTCCTTTAATATGTGTGAGTAATAACGTCAAGTAATACCTTTCTCCTTCTCTAGGGTCAACAGTAACCAATCTTCCTATAACTTTTTTTCGACTTCTTTCTAACCATGTTTTTGTTTTTCGATTCCAAACAAAATGTTTTGGAAAATCTTTATACATACATTTCATCTTTTCTGTCTTTTTATTTGTCAAATTCATCTTGAAAATTTTGGTCAGCTGTTTTCGAGAAGTCAATTTTTCTTAATAAATAAAGCAAATATGCATTTTTGTCAAAGGAAATAAATTGCTGATATGGGAGATGAACCTGTAATATATAAATTGATGGATTAATCTCTGTTAGATGAAATTCATATATACACCATAAAGCTTCAGAAGGTGAAATCCAACAACCTTCTTGAAAATTACTGATTTCATCAATATCAGCTATGCTCTCTTGATCGATAATACTAAAATTAACAAGCTTCACAGTTGAACATATTTCAACATTTATATTTCAATCAATTAGCATCAAAAGGTACAGATTATGAGGAACCAGCCACCTATTATCAATCTCATGTCTGCAAATTTTGGCTTTCCTACCATCATCTCTTTGTCTATAGCATGGATAATTGTCTTCATCATGAACAGTAAAAGGAGCAAAATTCTTGGGATAATGGTTTTTTGCACACACCATTTCTCATGCAAGGGCAATATTTATTCATAAAATCACAAGGACCATTTCTCATATGCTTAATGATAAGAGAATATAATCGTGAATTTTGACCAGGATCTGGTATTTCAGCGGATATGATCTGATCGTAAGAATCTGGATTTACCAATTTAGAATGAGGCTTAAGTATCAGCAATAAATGAGCATGAGGGAATCCACACTTCTGAAATTCAATAACATAAACAAATGCGGTCACATCTCCAAAGATTTGTTTTTTGATCAACTCATTTATGATAATTTCAATTTTAGCTCTGAATACTCTAGTCAATAAATCCGATCTATCTTATGCCTTTTTATGAAATTTAAGATTATCTTGTATCTCTCTCCACATTGGGTTGCAAGTCATGGCTAGGAAAATATATGGTTTACCATATTTTTTTACCAGAGCCATTGCATCAAGATAACATCGTTTCATATCCCTTAGACCACTGATAAATGAAGCTAGCAGCACAACTCGACGACCAATTCTAGAACCTTTGTTTGACCAACAGTAATTCTATCCAAAACACCTTGTAGATCTGTCTGTATCTTATTTTTTTCTATGGAAATCAATTCGGGAAGTTTCAATCTTTATATAAGTACCCACAACAAATTGTTGAAGCAGTCTTAAACTATGGAGTAACATAAATTCATCATTTTCTCTCATTTGGAGTCGATAACAATAATATTCTCTAACAGAAACAAAACCATCTTCACAATATTATTCATCAACAACTAGTAGTAAAGAAGATTAATTTGATAAATAAAATGATGGAATTAAATAATATTTAAAAATGATAAAATGAAAAGATAAACTTGCCTGTGTTTTCCACAGCAAACAATTCAGATGGATCAGTAAAAGAGTTGAAATGAACATCACTCCCTTCATCTAAAAGATTTTTCCTATTTCTCTTTAAAATCAACCTCTTAATGCCACGATGTCATCCAGATTCACTGTGAGGAAATAAAAGAGGATATTGAAGGGGTCATAACATGCATAATAAGACTGAATTCTATAACTTGTATCCGAGTGAGCATAGACTTGGATATGATGGCATTTATCAATTTGTTCATCATCGATTTCAATCCATATAGCAACCACTTGATATGTAGAAGGAAGATTATAAACACATTAATAAAGGCCAGGATAAAATCTTAGAACTATTTCATGATTCTCAAGTGATGGAATGTCTCTAAGACTTCGAAAGAACTTGGCATAAGGATTATCTTATAGAACTGTCATTATTAGTTTTAATGTACTCTTACAAAGTTTATCACAACTATTAGTCTTTCTTTTTAGTTCCTCGTCATTATCAAAGAAATAGAGTTGGATTCCAGATGCCTTATTAGTTGTTGACACTAAACTGTCAAGAAAATGATAAACTTGTCCTTGAACACAAAATGTATAAACCCCTTTCTTGCTTTTTGCTAGTTGTCAATCATACCTAGCTCCATAGGAAGTAAAAGCTCATTCTTCCTTAAATGTCCTGATTCTTTATCATTGCCAACAAATAATCGTTTCAAAGCAGATGGCATTTGAGGAGCAATAATAGAAATCTGTCTTGATGAACACCAAAATGGTGAAGGTTTAAGATAAAATCGTTTTGCATGACAATGTTCACAATTTGGAACAAAACAAAGTTGTTGAGGCTCAACAGATAAATTATGCAAAGATGCTAACTTTGAGGAAGAACGATGATGATTTATCCCTTAAAACATATAAAAATAACATGATCACTTCGTGCACTAATCATATTAGAAATAATAAAAATATTGGTAAAAAAATTTATACCTTGATCAACAAGATTTACATTAAAATCAAAAGATCGATTTTGTATTTGTTGACCAGTGGATTAATGAATGAAAAGCTGACTGCTGGAAGGTTCACTATTAATGAAAGAATAGGAATGTTGATCAGTAATTGTTTGATGAAGCGTAGGCAAGTAGCACTTCTCTTTTGTGCGGATCGACTTTCTCTAAGTCGTCACAAAAATTGTTGTTTTTTTTCTCTGGCATTTCAACATACTTTTGACGTCTTTTGGCATTTCTATCCATATCTAAATAGAGACAACATGAACGTTCTTCATATATCAATTGATAATAATTTTTTAAAATATTAAGATATCCATAGTAACAATATTTGTGAAATATATACATAAATATATATATTATAAATATTATTGAATATATATTATCGATATTATTAAATGACATATGTATAAAAAATATATTACATTAATAAGTGTTGGCTATAATTAAAAAATGCCAAAAATAACATGAAAAAATGAAGCAATGATATCATCTTTATTGATGAATATAAGTCAATACATCTAAGAAACCATAGATTTAATAAAGAGTTTATCATGAAGCAATAATATCTAATATATCCGTTAATTAAAAAAACATCTAACAAAGCATACATTTAACAAATAAGGTTAACCATACATTTAACAAAGACCTAACAAACCCTAAATTTAACAAATAAAATTATTTATACATTTAATTAATTAGCAAAAATTTTAAAAATTTTGCATAATAATATGGGTTGAATATATTGCAAGATAAATAAAAGATCAGGAGATATAAAAAAAAAACTTAATTCATGCCAATATGATGTAAGTGAGTATATTATTAAGGTAAAATTGTATATGTAAGTTATGAAATATGGAAAAATAAACAAAAAGGTCATTATCATATCAACGAAAAGAAATATGTTAGGAACAAATATAACAGAATTTTATATAATAAATTTTTTGACAAAATTAAACATACCATAATAGAACAGAATGAACCAGACAATAATGAACAAAAAGAAAACCTAAAAAAATGAAGGATAAATGTGGTCAGGGAAAACAATTTCAGAAATGTTGATGTTAAAAAAACGACAAAAAGAATTTGGGAAGATTTTCTGTTATTGATTGAATCAATATGATTGTACAATGATCGATCCTTTATAAAGGGATTTCCTAAAGAATAGCTAATACAGCTGTACAATGCTGTCACAAGATTCCTATCTAGAATGTTCAGATATTTACGAATGGGCCTCATACATGCTTTGGCCCATAACTAAAAAA
>JAOTBA010014772.1:0-10412 GCA_025629845.1 Erythroxylum squamatum
GTTCGTTAATAATTACAATTTTATGTCGAGGATCCATAATAGCATGGTAACATCGGTGACCGAAACCAAGGTATTTTCTCATTGATTTTTCAGATTTAATTATTTCTTTTAATTTGTGATTTTTCTATTGATTTTCTGATATTGTCGAGACAAAACCCCCTTTCTATTTTCGTTTAAACTAGCTAACCTTTACCATTAAAGATTCCTCGTGGGAACGATATCCGCTTACCGCTACTACATTAATTTGTTTTAACGGACGTAATTTCTTTTATATTTGAGTGCAGGCGACAGCATCACCAACAACAAGAGGTATACGTAAAGCAACTTAAATGTTTTATTGATTAAGTCCATGTTGATCATGTTTTCAAGCTAAAGAAAGCTCTACACAGTCTCAAACAGGCTCCAAGTGCTTGGTATGAAAGGCTCACTCAATATCTTATTAAGCAAGGCAATGAAAGAGGTAGTATTGATAAGACTTTATTCCTTCAAAAATTCAGATCGAATTTGATGATTGCATAGATTTACGTTGATGATATTGTATTTGGCTCCATTCATCCAGAGATGTTAGAAGAATTTGTGGAGTTGATGACACCTGAATTTGAGATGAGCATGGTAAGCAAATTGAACTTTTTTTTTAGGTTTGCAAATTAAACAAGTGAAGATGTTATCTTTGTATTGTAAACTAAATAGGTGAAGAATTTAGTGAAAAAGTTTGGACTTGAAAATGCTCGAATTGCTAGAACTCCTATGAGTGTATCTACAAAGTTAAACAAAGATGAAAATGACAAAAAACTTTAATTTCAGCTTATATAGGAGCATTATTGGTAGTCTATTGTATTTAACCAAAAGTAGATAGGATATCTATTATAGCGTTGGAGTATATGCTCGCTATCAAGCCAAACCGAAAGAGACACACTTAACAGCAGTACAGAGGATTATCAGGTATGTTAGTGGTACTTCTGAATTTGGGATTTGGTATTTATACAACTCTACTTCCTATCTAGCCAGGTATAGTGATGCGAATTTGGTTGGAAACATAGACAATCGAAAAAGCACTTCAGAGGGTTATTTCTTCTTAGGTAACAATATGATTTCACGGTCCAATAAAAAGAAAAATTCAATCTCATTGTCAATTGCAGAAGCATAATATAATGCTACAGGTAGTTGTTCGCTACTTCTGTGAATGAAACAAATGTTAGGGGATTACGGAATGGATCAAGATGTGTTAAAGATTTTGTGTGATAACAAGAGTTCAACAAATATCTCGAAAAACCCAGTTCAGCATTCAAGAATAAAACACATTGATTTGAAGTAATATTTTATCCGAGGGTTGGTAGAGACAAAAGTATCCATTCTTTCATATATGCCAATTGAAAAACAACTAGCGGTTATTTTTACCAAACCTCTTAACTCAGTCATATTTGAATTTCTTTGAGGGGCTTTAGCCTTTAGGAATGCGTGCATTCCATTTTTTATGTGTTAGAATTTTTTTATTAAAAAAGGGGAAATTCGGAAAGAGTAAAATACTTAATTGTATTTTGAGTCTTACTTTTAGCTTGCCGCCACACGCCTACCATCTCTTCCCTCCTTTATTTTGTAATTTCATCTTCAAAAGTTGTCTTGTACCACTTCATCATTCACGATTGTTGGTGGTCTTTTCACTTTAGTTTCTTTCTCTTTTAGGTCTCTCTCCATCGACGACACCCACTTCATCTTCATTGGGTTTTTTTTTTTCTATTTTTGGAGCTAAAATGGGAAAGTATAAACGTCAAACTTCATCTTTTATTGTGGAGAAGTCATCATTGGCCTCCATTCCCATCACCTTCGGGCCTACTCAGCGTTCCAGCCATCTTCAACAACACACAGCACGTGGGAGAGCGATTACTGGTGTTAGATCTTCATCAGAGGTGTCCATTGACATTCATGACCCCTCCTCTGCTCAGGACCAACCATTGGTATATGATGATGCTTTACGTTTGTTGTACTCCATGGTAGAAGACTCTAATCCTAATCTGAAGAAGCTCTGGTTGATACTTCTGTTCTCGTCTTTACGGTTAGGGCACCGCCTACTACCAGTCTCTCAGTTCCTTAAAAATTGACCAAACAATTGGTTCGAAAAATAGTCCGACCATCTCGCAAATACTGTTAGGTTAGAATGTCAGTTGATAATGCTATGTCCTATACATTTCACATTTTCGTTGCAGCACAAAGATGGGATTCCATTGCGAACACAGGTTAGTTCTTGATCATCCTATAAATTTGGATGAATTTCAGCAGTTTCGTTTGGATTTTTTGTTGACTAAAAGAATTTTATTGAATGTTGCATTATTGCCGCAACATTATAATTGGCATTGGTGAAAGAAATCTATTGTAATTTGGATAAAGATATCTTGACTTATTCTACTTTAAGCTATAAATTGGTGTATGTGAGGGGTAAATTGGTTCAATTTGATCCCGATAGGTTGAATTTATTTGTAAGGTTTGATAATCTGCTTAGTGACTGAGTATATAATGATGATTGGACTGTGACTAATGATATGATGGCGACTGTATTAACCGGGGGTAAATTAACAGTATGGCCATCTTCCTCTGCTTTGAGTGCATCAGTGTTGATACAAAAATATTTTGTGAGCCATAAGTTGGTGTTGGCAAATTGGTTGCCTAGTACGCATGGGGTTTATGTTTATACAGCACAGGCTAAGTTAGTTTATGTCATTGGTACTGGGGAGAATTTTAATTTAGGAAGAATCATAATTGAAGCAATGCTTGGGATTGGAAGTAAGCCTTACTCTTTGATATACTTTATGTGCTTGATTACACAATTTTTATATGCAAATGGTGTTCCTCGATTGACTTTAAGTGTTCTTGAGCCTATGACACTGACAAACATTTCGCTTCTGATCTTGAATGTGAATAAGCAAGCTCAGGTGGTGGATTTACCTTATTCCTCGTCTGGGCCTTTTGATGCTTCTGTTATTTGAGCTATCAATTTGCATGCAACTTTGTTTAATGAAATTGATCGAATTGAGGGTATTTTTCAAGTGGGGTTAGATGCACTCCGTCAACTAAAGCAATGATTTCTTCGTTTCTCAACTAATTTCTAATTGTGCTTTTTGGCATCTTTTGTCCCAAGGAGAGATTTATGGTTTGGGATGTTTAGATGCTTTGTTGGTAGTTTTTGTTAACTTTGGATGTTTGATTAAGGGGGAGTTCTTATGTGTTTTGTGCACTTGATGTTATGCTTCCAATTATTTTCTTGAGGGGGAGTTTCACTATGTGACAGATAATGCAAAAAAGGGAGAAATTGTTAAGATACATGTCATGATATCTTATTGTTTAATTTTGGGCATTATTTGAAATTTGACTTAGTTAAACATACTTGGAATTTTGTATTCTATCTTATATGGGACTCTTTCAAGATAAGGTTGATTAGGTTTAAAATTCTAATCAGGATAGGATTTAATTGATATCTTATTTTGGTGATAATAACTATCTAAGGCAGTTGAATCATTAGGGATTTGATTGATTATTTTATAGTTGGTTTACTGTTGTGGCACGTGAGTTTTGGGACTATATTATTGTTGTTTTAGGTGTATATACGATGGGGATCTTGTGACTTGATAGATGGGATTTTTGGGCTATCTTGGATTAATTTTAGCAACTGATTTTACAGTAATTGTCATCCAATTTGGCAGCTGCGCTTTCTCTGGTTTTCAACAACCATTATTAGACTGTTTTTATGGCTGAGTGTGTGGAATTGGACCGCTGGTTTTCTCTGGTAGTTGTGTGATTTTTGTTGGGCTAATTGGGTATTGATTGTGTGTGTTTTCGGTGACTGTCAATAGTGATGGTGGTGTGTAAAAAACTCTAGCAACCTTTGTAGATTCTGCAACTCCAATATTTGCAATGTTTCGGAGAAGAAACATTTATCTTTTTAGTGATTTTTCTGATGTTGTGTGTGAGATGTTGGGGCAACTTCTAATCTTTCGTTGAACAAGCTGGAATTATTAGGGGAGTTGTTCTTTTTATTTCAAGTGTATTTGTTTACGTCCTTTATTGTTTTAATCACTTGAGCTAATTATTTCTTATCTTTATTGTTAAACGTTGTTAAGAAAATCCTTTGTTGAGGTTAGCACGAGTCGGTCATGTTATTGGGAGTGTTTTGCTTTCACGGGTTTTAAGAGTAAGCGATAATGTCAATGGTTAAGTGAGTCGAATCAGTAAAACCTTATATAAAACTATTGTCGTCGGTGAAAGTATTAAGCTGGGTGAGGTCCCTGTAAATGTAAGTAAGATATGTCGAGTTGCGTTAACAAATTTTGGTGTTGATTTGTTATTTTGTATTTGATTTTTTTGTTAAAAAGTTTATATTTGTTGCGGCTTTTGTGTGAAACTATACCATTTGGGACTTTCAGCTTCATTCCTGCAGGAACAACAACTATTATCAGCATATGGGCAATCACACACGACAAAGAAAAATGAGCTGAAACAAAAAAGTTCAAACTAGAAAGATTTATGGATGAGACGTGAACATTATGGGATCTGATCTGAAGTTGGCTCCTTTCGGGTCTAGATGTAGGGTTTGTCCTGGAAAAGCTTTGGGATTAGCTACTATTCATCTATGGTTAGCTCAGTTGCTTCAAAACTCAGGTGGATGCCGTATGATCAATGCGAAGTGGACTTAACTGAATGCTTGAAGCTTTTAATGGAGATGAAGAAGCCATTAGTTTGTAGAGTAGTCCCTAAAACTGCTTAACTGGTTTGTCTATTCAAGATTATGGACCCAGTTTCATGTCTAATTTCTTGGAAGTTTTCAATAGTTTTAGGGCAACATTTAATATATAGTGGGACCTGCTTTTATTTTTAAAAACTCCCAGTGATCATTGGTGAGTCCTACTTCAATTTTTTTAAAAAAATTGAAGTCTAACAAAAAATTGTCACGTTAGCAGTTAACTGACGGAGGCTTAACACTATTAGTGGTTGCATCTAGTCAAGGTTCATTTTTAACGTTTTTCAAACGTTAGAGTTCATTTTGAACGTTTTGTAAACATTAGAGTTCATTTGAACACTCTAAAATGTTAAGGTCTAATTCAAACATCAGTGTAAACATTAAAGGTTGTTTTGTTCTTTTGGCAAAGCATATTCCACAATACTAGTTAATATTATAGAACAGTTCATAAGAGAATATAATATGTCATTATACAATTCCCCCAACCATCGTCGCAGAAAATAAGTAGTAAAGGATTTTCTTAGCTATTTTAAAAGATGAAAGCTTAAATAATGCTTCTCATCCATCTCATACCCTTAATTAAACAACTTGGTAAAAGTCACAAACAGGACCATTCTTTGAGCTTATGTACTACTAAAACTTCAACTAAAGATTCACCTTACAACTTGACTTTTAGAGTTGAAGCTCTGGATCTAATAGAGTTGGATGTGAAAACATTAAATGTAGGCGACTATTAACAAGAGGTCAATGATGATGGCTTGAGAAATAAGCTTGATCTTTTTGAAGAACGAAGGGACGTCACTTTCATTACTAACCTTGGTTTCATCAGTAGTGATACATACTAATAAAGAGTTAGAAGTTATAATGCGAAGAGGACTAGTGCATATGATTGAAGGAATATGCTTAGAGTCAGAAGCTACAATGCGAAGATAACTAGTGCATACAATTTGAAGGAATATGAACTAGTATTAAGGAGAATAGATGTAACATATAAGGTAAAGACCAAAGGAAAGCTTACACTTATGTGGTTGGGCCTATTCATCATCAAAAAAGTAATCAAACCACGAAATTACAAATTTTCTTATCCTTGTAGGTATGAGATTCCTCACACATGAAATGGGAAATGTTAGTGCTCCTATTATCAATATGTCTTCCAAAATTTCATATTTTTTTTATACAATATAACACTAATATATAAACTTGAAATAGGTTACATGAGTAAGACGTTATTGTCAATTGTAGATAATTTACAAAAATTATAGTGATTCTAGAGTATCAATTCCTCATAGAACTAATGACTAAATCTATCAATATTAGTTAAACAAATAAATTAAATAAAGTAAAAAATTGATTTAAGAGGATTTAATTACTAAACTAAATAAAGTAAAGAATCGATTTAAGAGGATTTAATTACTAAACTAAGGCAAACAAGATAAATAAACTAACGAAAAAAGGTTAATAAAACAAATGTTAAGAATTCATATTTCACTTATACAAAATTCCAGTTATCTTGTACAATTAATTATTGAATTTGAAATAATAATTAACTTCATGTATCCATTAATGTACACATGTATATGTAATTAAGTAACTACCATCTCCTGATGCATAATTCAGCCTAATTAAAATCAACAAGCATAGTTGATCTATATAGTTATCACTAAAGTCTTGGATATCGTCTTTTTCTAGTGCTAAATTTTTTTTTCTCCTAATGCATATATTATGCTTCACATGTCTGTCCGTCAGACAATCCTTAAGATGAAATCTATAATGACCAATCTTAAATTTAATAGTAAGAACAAAGAGAATAAATTTAATCAAACATATATAAATAATTAAAAATCTTTATATTATAAGCTACATCCCTAACATTAATTAGGATTTCTAGATAATAAACATTAAAAAAAAAACAAAATAACAAAGCAATTATCAACATAGAAAACAATAGTGGAAGGAAAGAATATGCCATTAGCTCCTTCACTCCTTGTCTTAAAACTTCCTCTAATGCTAAATAAAACAAATCTATCAAAAGAAAACAAGAAGTCTCTCCCAAGTATGCTAAAAGTCTCTTAAAAGATGTTAAAAGATACTTATGTTAACTCTAATATAAGTATTTATAAATAGGGCGATAAAAATAGAGTTCCAGAGGGATTAAATTTAAAAAATCATAAGTCCTCATAATTTGTGTTAAGAAAGTACCAGACTAACATCAACACCAGCATCAATTTTATTCTTTGTAACACCACATATAACTGGTGTTTGATACCAAGTTATAAATGGTGTTAATTTTTGTACTATTTCTCTTTATAAGTTCAAAACGATCTGACACTAGTTTTGGATCAAATATGGTATTGGTCTTGTTTTACCACTCAATTTCTCAAACCTTCACAAATGACAAAGCTTGCCTTATTGGCAACATTAACACCTATTATGCCTTGTTTCACTAACTTCGCAACTTTTTGACATATTTAAGTTAGAATTAGCATTCCATCTCTTCAAAAAAGTTATTTTTTTTTTCATTTTCTTATCTTCCAAATAAATTCAAAATATCATTAATTGGATAACTATAGAGAAAGTTTCACTAAATCTTGTGTTGTCTCTTTAAATTCATAACCTACAAGGCAATGAACTAAATATGAAAAACATAATATAATCTATTTAAAACATGTTATCAAAATTTCGAATACTAAGTAAATTAACTCCAAATAATATCTAAAATGTAGACCTATCACAGGTTACAAAAATAAGTCATTTTTATTACAAGGCAAATCATAACCTAATATACATACCTAAAAGTGTTGCCACAGGTAAGACATTTTTGCTCTAAGGCAAAACAAAATCTAGTATATAAACACGAAAGTGGTTATATAAGTAAGAGGTTTTACTTTAAGGAAAAATGCAACCAAAGATGTAGACCAAAACGCATGCATGTGAATGACATGTTTGCTCTAACATAAAATGTAACCCAATGTGTAGACCTGCAAGTAGTAGTATGAGTAAGCCATTTTTGTTTTAAGTTACAATGACCTAAAAGTTGTTGCACAAATAAGACAATTTTTCTTTAAAGAATAACAAAACCTAATATGTAAACCTTAAAGAGGTTACCCAAAATGTTTTTACTGGAGTACAATGCGCTTTAAATAAAAAAATAACTAGAGATGCAAGCCTAAAAGCAGTTGCATGAATAAGATACTTTAACTCTTAAGGCAAAATGCAACCAAGATGCAATCTTGAATGTTATTACACGAGTTAAGTGATTTTTGCTCTAATGAAAAATACAAAAAAAATATGTAGACTTAAAGATATTCACAAGATGAGTTATTGCATGTAGATCGATATGCTAAAAACCTATTCTCATCTCTAAGATTAATAAAGAAATAACATCCAAGCGCACAAAAATAAATGTAACATGCATATTAAGAAATGAAAAAATTGGCAATGATCAATAAGGTCAAAATGTTATATATTACAAAAAAGACAGTTAAGGCTATGTTTGGTTAGACGTAAGATTTTTAATGGAATGGAACGGAATGAAATTATTTATAATAGAATATAATTTAAATGGATATAATATTAAAAAAATGTTGTCTAAGAGGGATGGAAGGGTTCATAATGTAATATAATGAAATATTTTTTAGAATAAGGGTTCATAATGTAATATAGTGAAATGTTGTTTATCATTTTACATTCCATCCCCCAAATCGGAGGTAACTTATTTTTACTATTTAGGATGGAATATAATGTAATGTGAAACCCTCCTCTTCTATCATATTCCATTTAATTCCATTATAAATCCTCATCCCAAACGATGAAATAATATTCTATTCCATTTCATTCCATTAATAACCACCCAACCAAACATAACCTAAGGAAATAATAGTGCACCTCTAGCATAACAAGGGAAATTATAGGGTCAAATATAGTCATATAAAGAATTACCAAAAGGAGCATATCCACAAACAACTCTAAACATCATTAATCAATTATACTTCCAATTGGTGAACATCTTAAGCAAGTTTTGAAATCTTAATATTAGTATACTTGCCTTGCCTTTTGATCTTCACAAATCCAAGGATTGATCAATAACCTATCAAAAGACAGTAAAGGATCCAGGGGCTATTCACTAACCTATCAATGAGCAATGAAAGATTAGGCCCACATAAGGAGAAGGAGCTTCAAATTTATTAGCATCATAATCTCTACCTAAGCCTTTCAAAAGGTCTGTAAAGTCATCTAAAGAAAATCAATTACAGGCCAGAATTAAGATTCAATTTAGACATAGGTAGAATTAAGGTTGTCAATCGACAAATATAAAGGTTTTGATTTGATTAGATCCTTGTACTTATTGAAGCCTTTAATAAAGGAAATTATCACATTATAATAATTTCAAGTTTTAAAAGACTTTCCCTTTATAAATTTGTAGCACACATCCATCTTCTAATCTTTCTTGATGATTTACCCTATTTGTTTATAAGACTTAGGCCCTAGCTTATTGTAATCTGCATATTAGCTTATTGTAATTTGCATATAGAATTTCTTATAAAAATTAGATCCCTCTTTCATTCCATTCCATTTAGGATTATGCATAGGCATGATTAGACATAATAAGTATGGACCATAATCTCTCCTATTTCCTGAGTTATTTGAAAAAAGAAATTGAGATTGAGCCATCATAAGTTTTCAAGTCCTTAATATAGCCCTCTATTTCCTTTCATAGACTAGCCACAAGCTTTTTATGAGTCTTGGTCATCTCTATTTAGATCAAATCAAGCCTCTCCTTCTGCTTTTCACACTTCTTACTATACAACAAATGAAATCACTCGTAAAAAAAGACAGAAAGATGATAACCTTGATAAGGTTGACCTCCATCTACGGACACTGTGTTAGTGGAGTTCTTCTTTAGGATTTTTTGATCTCTATGCAACATCATACTTTGGAAAACCTTAACACCAATAATAGTTGTCTAGAAAATTGAATGCTTATGATTTACACTCTAATTAGGGATGAAAAATTCAAAATTAACACTCTTATTTTGATCATTGTGCCTTTAAAGATGGTCAATTTAACAAAAGTGTGTACATGAGTGGTGACCCTCCTTATAAGCTTATTGTCAGCCTTGACCTTAATGATAAGGCTAGCCTCAGCCACAATTTTGAGGACATGAACTTTTGCATATTTATCCATACAATGAGCAGAAATTAGTAATAAAGATAAACAAAAAAACAAGGAAGCGTAAAAAAAGGTCATATGTAGGCTTATTTATTGATTATACTTGCCTATACCAATGTCTCTTCCTCCAACAAAAATTCATTTTAAGGAAGTGAATCCTTATGATCTGACAAGGCCTTCACTTATGAGGTTAAAATGGAGTTTGAATTCCATCCCTCATTAACACACAAGTCAACCTCACCCTAAGTCTTCCTTAATGTTAAGTCAAAATGACTTTACGTGTTTAATAATTTTGATAACAAACAAAAAGAAGACAAATGAAAAGCAGACGGAAGTAAAAATCAGACGGAAGAAAAGCAGATGAAAGCTTAAAGGAAAAGTAGACGGAGTAAAAATCAGACAGAAGCTTAAAGGAAAAGCAGACGGAGTGAAAATCGGACGGAAGCCTAAGTAAAAATCAGACGGAAGAAAAGCAGACGGAAGCTTAACTAAAAGCAGACGAAAGCGAAAAGAA
>JAOTBA010014783.1:0-10412 GCA_025629845.1 Erythroxylum squamatum
TTTCACGTTGAGTTTATCACAGAGGATAATCAACGCATGGATCCAAGCAGCAACGCACCGTTCAGCCAGAATCCGGCAGAACCATTAAGAATTGTAAAAGAACATCTAAAAAATAGTTTGGGGTCAATGTTAGGCATGGTTTATGCGCACAATTTTCTTTGGAAGAAAATGCGACAATAGGATAATAGATTCCCTCCCGGGACCTACTTCCTATACCTCCGATAGGAATTTTCCACACGTTTTGAATTATTTATGTTGCTTTCACACTATACATGCAAGCAATTGAGTAGATGGAGTAAAAGAATACTACTTTCACACTGGTCAAAGTTTCGCACTTAGATTTCTTTCCTTCCACAACGTGGAATATAGCAAGCAAGCTTATTCCTGTCATTGTTGTTTTGCATTTATATTATTGTTTTAAAAAAAAATGGGATCCCATAGTATTTGTTCTTTTCCTTTTTCTCTTTATTTTTTTTATATCTTATAATTTTCTTCTTTCTTTTTCATAAAATTCATTTCAGCAAGTTTTGACACTAACGCAAGAAGTCATTCCTCTTAATCGATTATCTCTTTAAGTGCCTTCTTATTTGTACCTTTAGAGCTAAGACTTAAAAAGGTCAGATTCAGATCTTAGGCAATAATGTAGTGTTGCGCAAATTGGAACTTTACGAAAACTATTCGTAATAGATGACCTTTAATCTGATTTATGACTTAGTGAAGAAATTTGAAGAAGCTTTTGAACACATTTTTAGTAAACGACGTGCCTTATAATTATACTCTAGCTCAAACTTGGTGAGTTTAGATCAGTAAATGGTTCCAAGGTCGCTTCAAGTAGTCCCGCATGTTCTTTAGGGAAAGATTCCTCGACAAGTTTGTACTGATATATTTTCTCATAACAGATTTTAATAATAATTTTATCTGTTATAAGAAAATATCTCTTAAAAGCAAAGTTTTGAAACTCAGACCGAACGTCAAATCGAAAATTTTATTGGTTATCGGTTTGATCGGTTCGACTGGTTCAATCACCGGTCAAACCTGTGTGACGTCAAAATTATGCAATAATTATATTTAATTAGATATAATATTAGTAATATTAAAAAATAGAAAAATATACCAAATAATATAAAAATTATTTAAAAATAAAAAATAAAAAATTTATTGAACCGGTCGAACCGAACTGGTTAATTGACCGGTTTTTACCGATTCTCACTAGTTCAATTAGGAACCAATTTTTAAGAGTCACCTAAATCTAATAGCCGACCTATCACCTGTCAAATCAGTTAAACCGATCAATCCGATCCGAGTTTCAAAACAATAGTTACCTGAAAATATCGGGATAAACTTGTCCAGGAATCTCTTCTCAAAGAACACGCAGGACTACTTGAAGCAACCTTTCTGAGTTACTGATCTAGACATGTTAAAAAATAGTGCAGATAATAAAGATTTTAAGATTATTAATAATCAAGAAATCACTCTATACCTTAAAAAAAAAAGAAATCACTCTATAAGGTATATCTAACTATTTTATATTTATAATAAAAATATTTTTAAAATATTAAATAATTATTAAGATATAATTAATTAAGAAGTGCTAATAATCAATATTACTTTTATATTCTCTATAATTATTGCATTAAATAATTATTAAGAGGTAGTTAGTTAGTGAATGATAATAATAATTTTTTATTTCCTTTAGTTTTGTTCCAAAATTCAATACTCATCTTTATGAATTATGTGATTGCCTTTAATCTAATAAATAATATAGTATATAAATTAAAAATTGTAACATCTTGATATAATAATATTCAAATAACAAAAATATAGTTTTTCTATTTAATGAAAGATATACTAATTAATTTAATTTTATGTTTTATTTAATTGATCCAATATGATAGTTATTTAATTTTTTTCCCTAGTACCTTAAGTTGACATATATATATTTCGATAATCTGAAAGAAGCGTATGTTAGAGTCTAAAGTTTTAGTGTCAAATGATGTAAATTATATTTTAGGAATTATTTTTAGTAGATTCTTGTTTTGTTTTATCCCCATTAAGAATTTGTTGTCGTAAATATTTGTTTTGGTTTAAAGACCTGCATAAGCAAATCAAATTGGACTAATAGATCGTTGACTATTCCAACCTCGGAGGGCAAATTAATAAACCAAAATAAAAGAAATACTTGCATATTAGATGGCAAAATGGGATCTCTCTTTCTTTGTCCCAAAAAGTGGAATCAGCCACCCCAGTTGCCTCACACCCGACCCGACCAGATGGTGAGGGGTTGCGATCTGTCTTTCTTAACTTTATAGAACGTTGAGTTTTTGTACGAGTTCGTGGGACATCTCAGTCTTTTAGTCTTTAAACTTATCCTATTACTAAATGTTTCATATCGTCTTAATCTAACACAGTGTGGATTGAGAATTCAAACATTTGACCAAATTTAAAATAAAGATTTATTGATATTACTATTTATTTTTAATATAAAGTTCAACTTTTTAGGGGCGCTTGATTCACAGAAGGTAATAGAAATAGGGATGAGAATGAATATAGGAAGGAATGAGAATAGATATAATCATTATAATTATGATGTTTGGTTAAGATGAACGAATGATTACCATTATTTTTTATGGTAGTTGGTTTGTTAAAAATCTTGAATAATAAAATTTTGTTTTATATCAAATTTTAAATATAATTTAATTAATTATATTTTATGCACCCTATTTATAATGACATAATGTTTTTTTTTAAATTATAATGACATAATGTTCAAAACCAAATATATTGTAATATTTTTTTCCACAATTTCAAAATTTTTAGATTTTTTAAAAATTCTATTTGTATTTGTTACTCTTAAATTGATATTATTTGGTAAGTCTGTAATTTATTATGATTGTTTAAATTACTATGAGAAACTGTAAATTTAATAATAATAAGTTCGTTCACCCTCGATAAATGGTCTAATTAAAGACTTGCATAAAGCCCTTGTACCAAGGGAATAAATCAGTGATTCTCATTCCTCTGAATTAGCAGGAGAATAGAGGATTGTCGAAAATTGGGTAATGAAAATGTTACCCCTTTAATAATAGTTTGATACTAAACACAAATTTTCATTATATTCTTACATTCGTACTCATATTTACATTCATCTTCGGAACGGATAATCCGCTGGAACATGAACTCGAAGTCGGACATTACATTCTGTTTAAATAATGTTTTAAACAGAAAAAGAAAATGATATTTACTGTTTTCTGGGTAAGTAACGAATAGCAATTATGTCAATTTCTGAGAACGTGCTGGGAAACCCTCAAAAAGGCAAAACCACACCAAATACGAATAGATCTCAATTAAAGTTATCTTAACATAAAATCACAGCCGTAGATTCAGTTCAGTTATGTCTCTCCACTCACACACATTTTGCTAACAGGCCCACAAAAACTGTGAAATTGTAGAAATCTCATCTCACACTCGCACCAACTTAAATGGTTAATAGTATTAAATATTAATTAAACCCGGACACAGTCAGCGCAACTCAGTCTTTTTGTTTTGATATTACCTTCGTCTCTTTGCTTGACCAGTAAGTCACACGGGAAGCCCCAAAACAATCCAATCTTTTTCTTTTACTCGCCACATCTCTACAAGCTTCTCTCTCTAAGAAGTTACTTTGATTGATTGAGAAGCGAAGTGGGTTCTTGCGCTTTTGTTTGTTTCGCCTTTTTCCCTTTTCTTTTCCTCTCTTCCCTTGTTCTATTTGATTTTGTGTAGTGGTTGCGATCCATGAGGGTGACAGAGGATTCATGCATGGGTGGCGATGATAAGGCGTGGCCTCCTGGGTTTAGGTTTCATCCAACGGATGAGGAGTTGGTGTTGTATTACTTGAAGAAGAAGATCTGTAAGAAAAGGTTGAAGCTTGATATCATCCGCGAGCTTGATGTTTACAAGTGGGATCCTGAGGATTTGCCTGGTTTGTGTCTCTTTCTCGTCTTTTATCTGTGGTTTTATGGCAATCGTGTTTGTTTGTGACGCTGACTGGTTTTGATTATAGTAGTTTGTTCATTCTGTTCTTTTGGTGTTTGATTTTTATGTTATCTTGTATTAATTTATGTGCGTTGACTTGGTTGTGAAATCTCTTGGTTTGCTTATCTCGTTGTTGACTGGGGACTCATAGCTATGGGTTCATCTTGGGTTTCTGTTGAATTGAGTTCTTTTGCTCATGCTGTTCTTTTCTTTTTTCTTTTTCAATTGGTGGTCAATGATTTGCGTCTGGTTTGCGCACCTTATGAGAGTTACGTGAGTACTATACGTGATGTTTTCACATTGATTGTTTGCGTTGAGCGAAGTGTTTCAGTTTTCGCTGTGATCTTCCTAATAGTTGAAGCGCTGCTACTACTTTTGGGATAGTGTATTAGTTGGGATCTACATATTCACTTGACTTATAGGCTTATCCATGGTAAACATTCAAGTGTTCTGTGTTAGAATCTGGTTCCTTTTGGCGTATAATACTTTGTCTGCCTGTAATGTTTCAGTTGTATCAACAAATAAATCCTATCTGACTCACTAAAAATTGCTGGAGTATCTGTCTAATACAGAGATTCTTTAGAGTGTAAGCTAGACAATGATTTGTTTATCTTTTCTGGTTATGCCATAGGTCCCTTCTACGTTTGACATTCTTAATGTTGCAAAATCATCTTTTGAGAATTCAAAGTTGTGCTGAATGTTTTAGCAGAAAAATGTTGTCGTTTGTTTGTTTGTTTGTTTTTTTTTGTCTAGACGTGAGTCATCATTTCGGGAGTGTAATCAATCTATCAACTGAAAACTGAAAATGATCTTCAGGGCATTCTATTTTGAAAACTGGAGACAGACAATGGTTCTTCTTCAGTCCGAGAGACAGGAAGTATCCTAATGGTGCAAGATCGAATAGGGCAACCAGACAGGGGTATTGGAAAGCTACAGGAAAGGATCGCAACATAACATGCAATTCCAGATCTGTTGGAGCGAAGAAAACCCTTGTGTTCTATAGAGGCCGTGCACCTACTGGTAAACGAACTGACTGGGTGATGCATGAGTACACTTTAGATGAAGAAGAGCTTAAGAGGTGCTCAAATGTCAAGGTATGATGAATGATCCTTTTGTTTTGTTCCTTTATCAGTTACATATCTACTCTCATGTATTTTGCTGATTGTAACCATTCATTATCTGGTGGCATGTTTTGTTTTCTGATTCAGTTTTCTTGATTCTCAATGGTAGGATTATTATGCACTATATAAGGTCTTCAAGAAAAGTGGAGCTGGTCCTAAAAATGGTGAACAATATGGAGCACCTTTTAAAGAAGAAGAGTGGGCTGAAGATGAAGAGACAACTGTTAATAATGCTGTAACGCCGCAGGGTCTTGCTAAGCAGCTTAATCAAGTAACTGCTCTTGATAATGCTACTTTTGCTGATGTCCAGCCACAACTAAATAGTCTGGAGGAGTTCATGAGACGAATTGCTGAGGAAGATTTACGTGATCAGCAAGTAATGAGTGGATATAATAATACACCTCTGCAGGTTGGTTTTACATCTTTCTTCACAATATTTCATCTTTTTTATTCGCTGAATTCTTCCAAAATATTTTCTTTGGAATTAAGGTTATGTTACTGGATTATAGTTAGGATGCTTTTGAAAATCTAGTGACAGCATTTCTCTTGAGTTTTGATTTACTTCTCTGTTATTAGTTATATGAGTTCTGCTATTTGATCTCTCAAAAATGAAACAAGAGTAAAACATTGTTCTTTCATGTTATCTTGTCCTTTATTTTATTATGTCTTTATTTTGGGGTGGAATTCACTTTAGTAATGTGTGTAAGATCTTAAAGGTTACTGGTGAAGAAGGGACAGAGAGTACATTAGTAGATCCTTCTACGAGAGAAGTCATCTTTCCTGAGCCACCCAGGTTGTCATCTGCAAGTGGTCAGCAGGATGAAAAGCTGACAAACTTAGTTTTCGAACAGTCAGCGACCTCTAAATTGCAATTCCATGAGGCCGCTGAGGTCACCTCTGGTGCAAACAATTCCGAGTGGTCACCTCAAATATGTGAGGATTTCCTGGAAATTGATGATCTCCTTGGTCCAGAACCTGTTCCCTCCACTGAGAAAGTTTTGGAGAACTATCCATTTACTGAATTTGATGGTTTGAGTGAGTTTGACATCTACTATGATACAGCCATGTTTTGGCATGACATTGGACCTGTTGATCAGGAAGCTGTTTCACATAAACACGTAAATGAACCTGAAAATGATCTACTGAACCAAATTGCTTATCAAGAGCAGTGTTCACTGCCAAATGAAGTTGAGCCCGAGTTGCTGTCAAATTCGCTGGCCAATGAGGTGGATTACCCCTTGCAGCTGCCTTCAGGGGTAACTGTGGCTGACTATGCATTGGATCCATTGCAATCATTCCCAGGGATAAACGTGGCTGAGTATTTGCAGTCCGAGTCATTTGATGCTAATTCTATGTCCAGTCAACTGTGGCTTAATGAACAAAGTAGTGATGCCTATATGTCCTCAGAGGCAGTTCAGGGGCTTCCATCCAATCAGATTCCAGGTATATTTAACTGCGATAGTAATACATTTGTTTCAATCTTCTCGTTGGTGTTCTTCACTGAACATTTTTGTTTTGGACGAAGTTGCTGTTGTCACAGTCCATCCACACAAAGATCTTGATCAGATGGATGGTCTGCAAGGCAAAATAGCCTTAAAACTGGGACTTTGAACCAGATTCAGGAGCTCTTCTAGTACAAGTATTTCCGTTTTATATATTATTGAAATTAAAAATAGGAATGGGTGGTCTGATATTTGGGCATTTTGGTCATGCTCAGGTGCTGTGCATGAATCTTCAAATACTCTTACGGGAGCTAATGTAAATGGAAGTGGAAAAGAAGGTGATGGTGCTACTGGTTGGTTTTCTTCAACGCTGTGGTCCTTTGTGGAGTCGATACCTACTACTCCAGCTTCTGCTGCAGAGAGTCCTTTGGTAAACAAGGCTTTTGAGCGCATGTCTAGCTTCAGCAGAGTCAGAATGAATGTCAAGAATGTTAATCTCAATGCTGGTGATGTTTCCGTAGCCATAAGGAGCCCTGGTAGAAACAGAGGGTTTATTTTATTATCAATATTTGGAGTATTATGTGCGATCTTATGGGTGTTTGTAGGACCTGTGAGGATGCAGCACCTAGTGGTAGATTAATGGATGGCTAATATATCTGCTTAGCAGCAATTGATCTTTGATACAACGTTGAAGATTTTTATATCATTAAGGGCTGCCTATATTATTATAAAATCATTTTAACTTTTTTTTTCCCACAGATAATTAGTCCTTGTTCCACCATTCCTTGTGTCAACTAAAAGTAATACTTTGGTTGTTCAAATTTTGTCTACCTGCTGAATGGCCAAATTTTGATGCTCCAGTTGTGCATTTACAAGGGCAGTAATAACTAATAAGTACTGACCAATTTATTTCCTGGGTGTAATTATTTTTTATCCTCTACATCAAAACCGTAAAGACGAAGAATAATTCTGCTTCCTGTATATATATATATATATATATAAAGGAAAGGAAGTGAGATATGAACTTGTTTTTTGTTGTGCAATGGTAAAGAACATTCTTGGATGGTGTGAATGGAGCATTTGAAGCGGTCAATGTTTCGACTTTTCAATAGTTGTTCTGAAATGGAGCACACCTTTGACTTCGTTATGGTTCCACTTTTAATCTTTTAATTACTATTCCAATTTGGTATGTATTCTAAGACATCTCTTCTAATATCAGAATGCCGACATAAATTAGTGGCCTTTTATATTGCTTTTATTTTTTTATTTTTTACTTCGTTATAATATATTATGGCATAATTTGAGGTTTCCCAATAGGGAATTGTATAATAAGATCTTTCTTGTTTCAACATTTTATCGTGAAGTCTGCAGCGAGATTATAAAGTGGACAGCATTAAACATCAGCGTGAGTATCTTGTTTTTCTGCTAATTGTCATCTAGGGTGAGATGTAAATGTCTTCTTATATTCTAAATTAAATTTTATATCAGCAACTCTAATAATCTTTTGTTTATCTATCATTTCTAAGTTTGTTTTACTGTTTTTATTCCAAAATTATGATGGGTTATCAGAGTTTATCTTTGATTATTTTTATCTGTTGACTTATTTTTTATAACATTCTTATTTTTATTAAAACTTTTCTTTTAAAAAGGATCAGTTTTTCTTTATATCATACACCATGTTGAGTTATGTGATGCTTAAATATGATTGGAGTAGATCAAGAATAGACACTTTTAATTCTATTAACTATGCAATTTTGAAATGTATTTGTTATTTAATAGTACCAAATAATATTTTATAAAATAATAGGAGAAAGTTATTTCTTAAAAGAACATCAATTTTGGTATCAAAAAAGTAAAATGAAAGACATTTTTAAAAAAATGATCCAAATAGTATTTGGGGTTCATGACTTTGGATAAATGTATCTTATTATTAGAAATTTTCAGCCCTATTATATTTTGTTTAAGGTTTCATGATATTGTAAAGAAAAACAACATGCTTTACATAAATAAGAATCAATTCCACTCTCTATATAGGTAGCAAAGAATTTAACTTTGTAATCTTTATAAGTTACTCATATTGGAATATAAATATTGGTTAAACTAGTCATTATCTTGGAGTATATATATTACATAGTTGTTATAAGATAGTTGAACGTGATTTTCTTATGTGTATAAGTTCTAATTACTAACCTCGATAATCCACAAGCATACGGGTAGTTCGTGTAGTACTTAAGGTGTCGATCCTACGAGGAAGGATAATATAATCCTAAAAATCTAAGGTCAAAACAATTCGCAGTAATTCCAAATGTAACAAAACCAAGGAAAGAATTTAATTCAATCATGTAACTCAATTCTAAGAATCAATTATGAAAATATTAACAAAGTAGCAGTTGCAACACACACTCAAGAATTAACCTAAAGGAATTATCAATTGAGAGAAAGGATTTAACGCTAACCTAATTGATTATGAATTATTGGATTATTGGTCATAGACAATCCTAGGGTTGATTACTCTATCTCGAGTTATAACCATTAACCCTAAATTATAAACCCTAATCAGATTATGGAAAAATGCAATCTCTCAATTAACAATCTATCCAAAACCCTAATTAGATCTTAAGTTATCCAATAAACTATCGGAAACCTATAGATCTCTCTTCACACAATTACCGATTTGATTAATTTCTCGTTTTTATTAAATCACCTAACTCTCGTTAGTCTATTTAATTATTTTTCATTGATTTACCCTCTCAGTTTATTACTGAATTATACAATCACAGAAATCAATCATAATAAATTTGATAAACATAAAACAATCAGATTTTATTAAATCAAAAATTTAAAAACTCGAAGGTGAGTATAGAATATCTCATCATTCACAATCTTATTATCAAACTGTTATTCCCAATTCTATACAATAATAAAAACGTAAAATAACAGGAAATACGATTCTAAACGTAGACGGGAGGCAGCGACGTTGGGAAACTCCAAATCTAGGAAGTACGTCGATGTCGACTTCTTCTCCACTTCTCTCTTCCTTCTTCTCTTTCTCAATCTCTCAACAATTCTCTCTAGGGTTTCTCTCTAAAATGGCTGATGCAAAAGCTCCTCCTTTTCTTTGTCTTATTCTTTATATACTTTTTGTGTTCTGGGAAGTCCTGGGATTTTTCTGAGGTTCAAAAGGTCCAAAACCTCCCTTGAAATTTGTCTTTTTTTAGTGTCTACACGTCTACCTAATGCAGGCCGGGACCCTAGCCCTGTAGACCACGATCGTGGGCTACATCTGAGCCTTCTGTCACGATCGTGGCATATGGACCACAATCATGGGCTGACTCTAGTGCTTTTATCATGATCGTGGCCTGCTGTGCCACGATCGTAGGCCATTATTTCAGCTCAAGTATCTCCAAAACTTCTCCATTTTTCGATGTTGACTTTGAAACACTAACAAACACATCATGGTACCTCAGAGACATAATAATTAAGCTCAAAGACTTGTACTAACCTATAAAAAACACTTAAACACAATTAATTAACAAATTAAAAGAATTCTATCCTAAACACATACTAAATGATTAAGTTAACACTTAAACACATATCAAACTAAGCCCTAAATGTTGGGCCCTGAACTTTTCTTGAAAATTAGAAATTATTAAATGAGGAATTGATAGTGAATAAATTGTTTTGAATGGTATTGAAAAGAAAGAAATGAATAATGAAAGTGTGAGAATTTAAGGGAATTAGAAAGTTTGACTTTTTGAAGTAGAGAGTTGACTTTTTGATTTAGGCAGAATTCGAGAATATGATCTTCATGAGAATTGTAGCTTCTGTTGAAAGT
>JAOTBA010014814.1:0-10409 GCA_025629845.1 Erythroxylum squamatum
ACAAGATTTAATTAATCGAGTTGATTAATTAAATTCTTGGACTTAAATAGTTTTAAGGTTGATCTTTCGAAACTTAGCGGATTCCAACCCCGAAAACCATTTTGAACAATGATAACCCGAGTCACATTTTCAAGAGAACTTTAGAAAATTGATTTCAATCTTAGTTTTTACCAATTGATTAATTTCCCAAAAATAAAAAAAAAGATTCTTTTAGACTTTTCCTTTCTTTAGTTTTTAATCAACAAATTAAAACCCCCCTTTAAATTGCTTTAATTGCATCATTCGACTTAAGCTAGTTTTAGGATCAATTTCTAGTGGTTCCATCGAGAGAGACGACCTGAGGTTCAGCTTGCTGCAATCTTGGAATTAATTTATTTTGACCGATTTCTAAGGTCGATTTCGTAATCGAACGACAGAGCCGCGATCACATGAGTATCGAGATGTTACAACTCTCCCCTCTTAACAAATTTTTTTTCCTCGGAATTATTACCTGATTGATGAAATAGGTAGGGGTATTGATTCCTCATATGCTCCTCCGTCTCCCATGTGGCTTCCTCACTCGAATGATTCTTCTAAAGGACTTTCACCATTAGGATCACTTGGTTCCTCAATTGTTTACTCTGATAGCCAATTATCCTCACTGATTCTTCAACATAACTTAGATTACTAGAGACTTCAATCTCCTGAGTCGGTATTACATCAGTTGGATCCGACCGATATTGCCTAAGCATACTCACATGAAACACATTATGTATCTGAGCCATCTCCGAAGGTAAGGCTAACTTATAAGCCAATCGTCCAATTCTTTCAATTATCTCATATGGACCAATATACCTCGGACTTAACTGACCCTTCTGACCAAATCTCAATACACCTCACCATGGTGATACTCTCATAAATACTTTATCACCAACCTGATACTCCATATCTCGCCTATGTTGATCCACATAGCTTTTCTGTCTATCTTATGCTACTTTAATAACACTATCCTGAATCAACTCTGGGCCTTTGACAATTCTTAGACCCTCTTCATCCCAATACAAAGGCAAACGACACTTCCTGTCGTACAAGGCCTCATATAGAGCCATACCGATACTACTACGATACTGATTATTGTAAGGAAATTCAATCAAAGTCACATATTGATCCCATGCTCTTTGAAACTCCAGAACACAAGCTCTGAGCATATCCTTAACAGTCTCAATCGTTCTCTCACTCTGACATCTATTTATGGATGAAATGCAGTACTAAAATTTAGCTTTGTACCCAAAGCTGCTTGTAGGCTATCCCAAAATCTCGAGGTGAATCGAGGATCCCTGTCCGACACAATAGACACTAGAACCCCATGCAATCTCACAACTTCATTTACATATCGCCGAGCCAACTGATCTAACGAATAATTTTCCCTCACTGGTCAGAAATGAGCTTATTTGGTTAGACTATCAACAATGACCCAAATGGCATCATGTTGACTCGGAGTCCTTGGCAAACCCATAATAAAATCCATCGTGATTCATTCCCATTTTCACTCTAGAATAGGTAACGAATGTAATCTCCCTACTGGAGCCTGATGCTCAGTCTTAACCTGTTGACAAGTTATACATTTAGACACAAACTCTGCTATTTGCTTTTTCATACCAAGCCACCAATAATGCTGCTTTAGCGTGTTATACATCTTGGTGGTACCAGGATGTATAGCATAAGCTGCTAAATGTGCTTCCTCTAAAATCTCTTTCCTCAAATTATCAACATCGGGCACACATAATCTTTGCCCTAACCATAATGTACCATCTCTCACTTCAAATTCAGAATCTGGATTCACTTTCAATTTCTCAATTAACTTCACTAAATCTGGATCTCTTCTCTGAGCCTCTTTGATTCGTTCAACCAAAACAGGTCTCAAATTCAAAGTAGCTATCAATATATCATTCTGCTTCAAATTCAAATAACTAATTAGTGCTCTCAACTTAACTAGGCTAGGTAACCTCGATAACTGTTCTTATGCCACATTGCTATATGATTTCCTACTCAATGCATCAACTACGACATTAGCTTTGCCAGAATGATACTCAATGGTACAATCATAATCTTTTAACAATTCAATCCATCTTCTCAGTCTCAGATTCAACTCCTTCTGGCTCAACAGATATTTCAAACTTTTATGATTAGTGAACACCTGAAAAGTTTCTCCATACAGATAGTTTCTCTAAATTTTTAAGGAAAATATCACTGCAGCGAGTTTCAAATCATGTACTGGGTAATTAAATTCATGAGACCTTAACTGTCTCGATGCATATGCTATGACTTTACCATATTGCATTAGTACACATCCCAAACCCTAATGAGACGCATCATTGTACACAACATAACCTCCAGAACCCGATGGGATAGCTAACACAGGTGCTGAAGTTAACCGATGCTTTAGCTCCTCAAAACTCCTCTGACAATCTTCACTACATCTGAAGCCACATTCTTTCTCAAAAGTTTTGTCAAAGGGGCTGAGATCAGTGAAAACCCCTCGATAAACCTTCTGTAATAATCAGCTAATCTAGGAAAACTTCAGATCTTAGACACATTCCTTGGAGCCTCCCACTTCATTACTGCTTCTGTTTTCTTTTGGTCCACCTGAATGCCTTGTCTAGACACTATGTGACACAAAAATACTACTTGAACAAGCCAAAATTTACACTTAGTGAACTTGGCATATAACTGCTTCTCCCTCATTGTTTGGAGAACCATTCTCAAATGTGCCACACGATCCTCTTTACACTTCGAGTACACCAAAATGTCATCAATAAAGACAATTACAACCTGATCTAAATAAGGTTGGAATACCTTATTCATCAGAGCCATAAAAGTCGTCGGAGCATTAGTCAATCCAAATGACATTACCAAAAACTCGAAGTGCCCTTATCTGGTTCTAAATGCACTCTTGGGAACATCCGCTTCAGCTATCCTCAGCTAGTAATATACCAATCACAAGTCTAACTTTGTGAACACCTGAGCTCCCTGTAACTGGTCAAACAAATCATCAATCCTCGACAGTGGATATTTATTCTTAATTGTTATCTGATTCAACTGCCGGTAATCAATACACAATCTCAGGGTTCCATCCTTCTTCTTTACAAATACCGAAGCTCCCCAAGGTGCCACACTAGGCCTGATGAAACCGTTATCTAACAACTCCTACAACTGGGTTTTCAGTTACTTCAGTTCAACAAGAGCCATCCTATATGGAGGAATTAATATAGGAGCGGTACCTGGAACAATATCAATAGCGAACTTCGTCTCCCTTTTAGGGGGTAATCCCGGTAGTTCAGCCGAAAACACATCCAAAAAATCCCTAAAAACTGGAATATCCTGATGGTTTGTTCATTCCGAGTATCCACCACGTGGGCCAGATAAGCCTCACATCCACTTCAGATCAATCTCAAATCACTCAGAAATAAAATTAGTCAGGCTGACACTACCTGACTAACTCCTTGAAACACCACTCTCGGCTGATTAGGGGATTCAAGCACTACCTCCTTAGTATAACAATACATCATTGCCCTATGAGCAGTGAGCCAATCCATGCCTAAAATGAGGTTTATCTCTCTCAGCTGCAATATAATCAAATCAGCTTCTAATTCTGCCTAATCAATCTGAACTATACACCTCTTACATACCTCACCAATCACTGTTGTGCTACCTACTGGAGTACTCACTACTAATCCAAATTTCAGTGTCTCACGCTCACAATGCAATCTAGATGTCAAATGTGGGGTAATGAATGAATGTGTAGATCCTAGATATACCGGTGCATATGCTTCAAAAATAAAAACATTCAACACATTTGCTACCACATCTAGGGAGTCCTGCGCCTCCTATCTGATAATGGCATAGACCTTATCCTGAGATTGCGGCTGGTTGCTTCGCACCTCAATCCTGACACTGAGCCCTACTAACTAGGTCCTACCTCTACCTCAACCCCTACCTCTCTGTGCAGTCTGCCAGCTCTACTATGCTAAACTGTAATCTCAGTCATAGTTCCTCCTCTAGCTCTAGACTATGATTCTAACATCTCAGGGCAATCTTTGATCTGATGCTCATAACATGCTCCCGATATCCTCTAACACTCACCACCATGCTTTTTACCACAGTGCTCACATTCAGGTAATTGTTGCGACTGATTGGAAGGCATTTGTCCACTACCTCCCCCAGACTAAACAAGTCTACCTCTTCCTCAGGATCTAGATTATCTCAATCTAGACTGGAACCGAGATGATCTGTTTTGGTACTTTTTGAAGCTTTTGTCAAAATCAGCTTGAGACTCATCTTGTCTCTTACCTCTAACTTCTTGTTTGTTCTCTGCCTGACCATCTTTCAACAATTGTTCAATTCTGATCGAGGCCGCTCGAAGTTCTGTAAAATTGCCCAAGTTAGAGATGGCAAGCCTTGTTTTGATTTCCATATTCAAACCGTCCTCAAACCGCCTACATTTATCTTGCTCAGATGGAATCAGTGCGGTTACATACCCCATTAACTCATTGAACTTTATCTCATAGTCAGCCATTGTGAGCTTGCCTTGCTTCAAATATAAGAATTCTTTCATTTTTCGATCCATGTAAATCTTAGGGATATAGTTCTCTCGGAACACCCTCAAAAAATCCTCCCAGGTCAAGCTACAAGGTCTAGTGGTGCTGCCCAGAATAGTTTTCCACCACTGATATGCAGGACCTTGCAGGAGTGAGACAGCATAGTCGAATCTCTCATCTCCCTCACAGTCCATCTGGTCTAACACTCTTTCAGTTCGCTCTAGCCACCTTTTTGCCTCAGCTGGGTCTGTACTTTTGTATAAGTCCACAACCCCTTGTTTTCTCAGCTTATCATATCTCCTTTCTCACCTCACGGGGATTCTCGGAGGCATCCGATCAAACTCAGATACAACAGACTCTAGATTGGCTCCTATAAACTCCATGTCAGCTTACTCACCAATCGAATCTCTTATTAAAGGTGACCTATAACAATCAAAAGCTGTGATTACTATCTGAATCTCTCACTATGAATCATATTGTATCCCTAAAGATGCCAAACCATACTCTGATACCAAAAATGCAACATCCCACTACCATAAGGCAAATACTCGAATACTTGAAGGAAATTCAAGTACATACCCTATGATAATGGTATGTTAGAGCAAAAGCAAATCCAACTTACACATGGCAATCCAACTTACACATGGCATCATCTAACATACTCAAAAGTCACTAAATTTTAAAACCATTCATCCCATTCATTCATAAAGCTTGCACTATTTCCACCAAACAAATATTTACAAAACCTTATACAGATTCTAGTAAAACTATAAAATAATGCTAGAGCCCTTCTGGTGTCAGCTAACAGACCTTTGAGCCATTTCTCTATCCAAAAGATTCCTTAAGTCCTAACTAAGGAACTAGGTCTCGTATCTCGTACCTGAAAAGCCACGTTGCAATTTTTATGAGTTTTGCGAACTTAATGAGTGAACCATCATTGATGATTTCACCAAATCACATACACATAATACACATCATAGATATCACAGATATTCATTCATAACATATAATTATTTTCAGATACTCACACAACAAGGCATAACATATGGTCACTCATTACAACTTTGCAAATCATTCATGATTTTCAATCTTATATGAATGCTATATGCATTAGACTTGCATTCGTTCTTATTGTTGTGACTGAATGCCTATCACATACTTATACAAATACTGGCCTATAGGGCTCAGTCAGAATAGAATCACAGAGTATAGCTCTACATGCACACACATATATCACGGAGCAAAGCTCTACGTGGAAGCACTTCAACCTGGCTACTCAAGTCACAAAACCTTTATCTGAGCATGCATTTTATGAAATGCATTAAATACTGGATATCTTATGTATCACAATCTCATACAAGTGCTCAGAAAGAATTTTCATAGTCATCGGACCTAAGTCTGGGATTCAGCTATCATTGAGAATCAAATGTCATTTAGAAATTCATATCAAATCAAAACACTCCCATTACATGCCCAATTATTAAACTCCTCGAACTTCAAGTCCGAAATTCAGAAACAATTTACAAACAGTTCAGTAATATTGGAAGTTAACAATTCGAATCAAATCAATCCTAGGAAATCATCTAGGTTGACTCACAGTACGCTCCAATAAGCTATTGCCTGGATGGTCCATCAATGTTCAACTGGCGTCCGATGTGCTCCTCTAAAATATACACAACACATTCACAAATGTCACATTTTTGTACAAATGTACAAGTGTTCTTTTATGCACATCAATGTATAGAAAGTATGCACAATGCATGTTCAATGACAATTCCTGGTATCTTATTGGAATTATCATCATCAATCAATTAGATATCAAAGCCCTCATTAATACCATGAAAATTTACAAATGAACCAAAATGAAACAATGTCAACAATTTCATAACTTCATTGACACCTCAGATTTTCTACCCATATGATTTCGGATCAATTTTGCATACTAAATATGATAAGGTAAATAGCAAAATTAGGCAACACTTCCTTCTAGAACATTTTTCTTTGTTGTCTTAAGTTTCTAAGGATGCCCAAATAATTCAATTTGATTTCGTATACTAAAAGCTATACTGAAAATATTTTAGACTGTTCTCAAACTTCAGCAAAATTCTTACCTCAACTTACAAACAAAAATTGAAATTCTTAGAGACAGAATTACAACTCAAGTTCTTTCGAAAATTTGTATCCCTATGTCTCTAGGTTACTACAAATAAAAAATCATCCCATTTGGATAACTACAGAGAAAGTTATGGTTAAACTACCAAAGTATGTTCGAGCTATACAAAGCAAGACTTTGTCGCGGCGAACCAAGGAAGTTGGCTGCGGTGAACTTTTCCAGAAACGAATTTTCTTGGGGAATTTAGAAAAGATGGCTGCGGCGAACTCAAGAGTATGCCACGGCGAACTTAAAAGAGTTGGCCGTGGTGAACCAAAGTTGGCCGCGGCGAACTTTTACAGAAGACTCGATCTTTCCAATTTTCACTTTCTCACTCTGCTATAATTTCTCATTTCTCTCCACTCTTCACGTTTATTCTCACATTAATTAACTCAAATAGCATTCAAAACCATTCTTCTAACTCATTTGTAGCTCATCAACTCCCAAAAAATTCAAACACCAAGATTCAGACTTAAACATCAAACTTCAGATAAACAACAGACACAATGTATGCATGTACCATTTCGACTTTCTCAAAACCCAGACAGAGTATATACGTCTTCCAAACTAGACTCCATTCAACATCATTTTAAACAATTACTAACTCTCAAATCAATCATCTAATCTATTTAACGCTAAAACCAAACTTTATAATTCCATGCATGCATGTTTATATTTGCACCAGAAACTATCCAACTTTCCCAATTCACGCATGAACTCATTTCAACATCCAAAAGAAATTTAAACACAACTTACTTCATTCAACAATTTGTTCCAGTAATGATGGTGAAATACATGTATAGAATAAAGGATAAACAAGCTAGTGTTTTTAGGGGATGAGCAAGGAAAATAGTTTTGAACCACAGTATTCCTTCGGTGAAGGAAACATCAAAAGAAGGGAAAGAAGGTTACACAAACAAGCAGGTGAGAGCTAAAGAATTTTCCATCCAAAAATACTTGCTACGTATACTATTTACATGCAATACAATTGTCACCCATTAGCAATCCATGTGTCACCATACATATAAGCCATTTTTCACAACTAATTAACCATTTGTTATCTACCTATTATTGCCATGTGTCACTCTTTCATTGGTCCAAAAATCATGATTTTCACAAACTCCACCAAAATTCTGAAATGTCCTAAATATACCAAAATTGCCAAATCACAATTCATACCCTCCAATTTAATCGACAATTTCCACTTATAAATCAAATTTACCCAGAAATGCCAATGAATGCATGTAAAGTCATATGAATGTGCAAAAATGTGTATGTCACAATTAATTTATGCATGACGTGCATTTTTCCTAATTTCTCAGAAATTTCTCATAATTCACGATTCTAGCCCTAACATGGGTAGTGGGATGTTACAAGTGATCTCATAAGTTGTAAGCATGAGTTATTTAGAGTTAAATTGTGTATGCTTGCTAAGAGTAGTAAGTACATTGGATGACCTGCCATGAGACAATAATAACATTGGATGACTTGCCATGAGACAATCATATGGATAATTTATTCTAGTGTTAATGATAGTCTCATCATGGCAATATTGCAAGTATCCTTAGACTTGAGGTGCTCAAGGATATCTTGGATACTAATCTTGTACTTTGACTCCAGTCCTCATTACCTCTTAAAGGTTGCTCATAGGTTGCTCGAAGGTAACTAATTATCCAATAAAGGATTAACCACTCTTGATAGAAGGAGATGATTGTTGGAGCCCGAATGTTTCTTAGAAGTTAGAACAAAAGAATGACAATTTTTGAATTAAAAATGATAGACAAGAGTAAAGTAGTGAATGAGAAATATGGATAGATTCATGTTTTGGTTTGGTGTTTTTGGTGGATAAGAGATTTTGAAATGGGAAGAATTAAGGTGAAGGTCAGAAGTAAAATGGAAGCAAAAATGAAGTTGAATATGTGTAGTAAGTTGATGAAGAATAAGTATATATGTGTATGTTCTGTTATTAGTGTTCATGATTAATCAAGGATCATAATTTCTTTATGGATGATATTGAATTGAAATGGAGTTGAGAATGAGGAGTAAATGAGGTAGAAAAGGTGATCTTGGTATGAGTTGTGTTAAGGAAAGATTTTTGAAACAAAAGAGGTAGTTGATCTGGAAAATGTTCACTAAGTATGCTTTAGTCTTTTAGCCACAACTTCTTCTCTAGTTATCCAAACAAGATGATTTTTGATTTGGATTAAAATAGAAACATATGGCTACATTTCTTATGAAAACATTGAATTTAAATTCTATCTTTAAGAATCTCATAATTTGTCATGAAGTTGAGAACTGGGTGCAGCACATTGGTGGAGGAATGTAAAGTTCATATTCTGACTTCAAGGGAAATTCTAATTGATCTAGATATATTTAGACAAAGTTATCTTCTACAATGCTTTAGTCTTTCTTTTATCTTTCCAATGGTATATAGTATGAGAATTTTCAACATTGGAGTCAAAAGTTATGGTCTTTATAAGTGGAGATGTTCAGGAGTATAGATAATATCGTCTGTGATGACATCATATCATCTATAAAAATGTATCGTCTATGATGACGTCATATCGTCTATAAATGTATCATCTGTGATGATGTCATATGATCTGTGATGATGTCATATCTTCTATGTTTGACCTTCTGCTTCTTCTATGTTTGACCTTCTATACACTATCGTTTGGTCTATTTTTGACACCCTAGATGATAGAATTTGTTTTCAAGGTCTTCATAAAAGTTGTAGATATTGAAGTCTTCTTTCTAACTATCTAAAGAAAACGCTAATTCCATGTTTATAGGGAAAGTTATGGCAATTTTCCCAATTATGTATCGTCTGATAATGCCACATCGTCTATAAGTGACATCGTATCGTCTGTTCCTATTTTTGACCCTATAGATGATCGAATTTGTCTTTAAGTTTTCATGAAATTGTAGATCTTGAAGTCCTATTTCCAACAATCTAAAGAAAACCTTAATCCGATATCGGTAGGGAAAGTTATGGCAATTTTCCTAATTCTATATTGTCTGAGGATGTCACATCATCTATAAGTGATGTCATATCGCATGTTCCTATTTTTGACCTTGTAGATGATAGAATTTGTTTCGAGTATTTATGAAATTTGTAGATATTGAAGTCTTCTTTCAAACCATCCAAAGAACACCTTGATCTGACATCTTTAGTGAAAGTTATGCCAATTGTCCCAAGATAGGTTCAATATGATTGAAGACAAAACCTTGTTTTATTCTTTCAGCTATAAGCTTGTTATCTAACCTTCAATTCAAGTGAATCTTGGACCAATAGACTCCTAACACATTTCTTTTTACATCTCCATGAAAGGTTATAGCTTTTGGTGTTGATTCAAAAAAGATTATTTAAATCAAAGTAAGGGTATCGATTGGAAGAGTATGAATTGGATATGTAACATCCCAGCCCTAAAGGAAGGTCTTGGACCCGACCTGGTACTTGTGACCTCAAAGTGAATGAAAGGACAGGCCTTAGTGTTGACATGTGTGCGGTAGGTTGAAGGTCGGACTGACCGACCGAGCGAGTGGATAGTGATATCATTGTTTCTTCTTTGTTCACCGACCGATGTTGTCTTTGCTCACTGTTGGTAGGTCGGACATACCGACCGATCTCTATTGTTATTGCTCCTAGTCGCTCGGTCATTGATCTCTGTTGTTATTGC
>JAOTBA010014844.1:0-10408 GCA_025629845.1 Erythroxylum squamatum
CAGTTTGTTTAATTTGTAAACCAAGAAAGAACTTTAATTCACCCATCATACTCATTTCAAATTCACTTTTCATAAGACTTCCAAAATTTGAACATAACTTTTCAGAAGTTGCATAAAAAATGATACCATCTACATATATTTGAATAACGATAAAATCATTATTAATATTTTTCCTAAATAATGTTTTATCTACTTGACCTCCAATAAAGTCATTTTAAATCAAAAATGAACTCAGACGATCATACCAAGCACGAGGTGTTTGTTTCGATCCATACAAAGCTTTTTGATGTTTATAGATATAATCTGGTTTATCAATGTCTTCAAAACCTGGGGGTTGTTTCACATAAACTTCTTCATTTATAAAACCATTCAAAAATGCACTTTTCACATCCATTTGAAACAGTTTTATACTATGAAAAACAACATATGCAAGAAAAATCCTAATAGCTTCTAGTTTAGCTACAGGAGCATATGTTTCATTATAGTCTATTCCTTCTTGTTGATTATAGCCTTGAGCTACTAATCTAGCTTTCTTACGGTTTACTTTTCCTGATTCGTCTAGTTTATTTTTGAATACCCATCTGGTTCCTATAATAGATTTATTGAAAGGTTTAAGAACTAGAGACCAAACTTTAGTCCTAGTAAATTGATTTAACTCCTCTTGCATGGCTAAAATCCAAGCTTCGTCTTGAACAGCTTCATCAACTTTCTTAGGTTCTAATTTAGAAACAAATGCTACATTTGCCTCTCTTCTAAATTTACATCTAGTTCTCACCCTTTTTGAAGTTTCTCCTATAATCAAGTTTTCTTGGTGAGAAGATTTATATTTCCAGTCTTTCCTTAAGCTAATATTTTTAGAAATATCTTCTACCTTATCAGGTGGATCGTCTGATGGTGAATCATCTGGGTTATTAACTAAAGGAGTAGATAGAGTTTCATCATTAGAATCATCTCTTTTATCTAGATGAGAGTCATCATCAAATTCACATGCATAGACTCTTCAACAGATTTAGAAACAAGATTATAAACTCTATAAGCTTTAGAAGTAATTGAATAACCTAGAAAAATTCCTGAATTGATCTTAGAATCAAATTTATCCAAATTTTCTTTTGTATTCAAAATAGTGCATTTGCAACTAAAATGATGAAAGTGAGAAATATTTGGCTTTCTTCTCTTCCATAATTTATATGGAGTTTTATTTAAAATAAGTTACAAAAATACTCTATTTTGAATATAACAAGCTGTATTTATAGCTTCTGCCCAGAAGTACTTAGGAAGATTCATTTCACATAGCATAGTCCTTGCCATTTCCTGAATCGTCCCGTTCTTTCTCTGTACAACTCTATTTTGTTTTGGAGTTCTAGGAGCTGAGAAATTATGGAAAATTTCATTCTCTTCACAAAACATTTTAAATTTTTCATTTTCAAATTCTCCACCATGTTCACTCTTAAATCCAGCAATAGAAATTCCTTTTTCATTTTGTAACTTTTTGGAAAAAACTTTAAAGCATTTAAGAGATTCATCTTTATGTGATAAAAATAATATCCAACAAAATTTAGTAAAGTCATCAACAATTACGAGACCATACTTCTTTCCACCTAGACTTAGTGTTTTAGTTAGACCAAACAAATCTATATGTAACAGCTCTAGAGGTCTACACAAAGTTACAATATTTTTAAACAAAAAAGATGTTTTAACTTGTTTTCCTTTTTGACAACTTCTCATAAAAGAAATCTTTGTTAGAACTTATCTTTCGTAAATCTCTTACCAAATCATGTCTAACTAACTTGGAAATATGTTTAAAGCTAACATGACCTAGCTTTTTGTTCCAAATCAGTTTTTCATCATCTTTTGATATAAGGCATGAAATATTTTGACTTTTTAAATCATCTAAGTTAATTTTATAGAGATTATTTCGTCTCTTGGCAGAAAAGAATATGGAACCATCCTTAATTGACTTATACTAATTAGATTATGCTTTAAGCCATCAACTAGCAGAACATTATCAATAGACGAAAAGGAATCTTTACCAATTTTGCTGATCCTAACAAATTTGCCCTGCTGGTTGTCTCCAAAAGTTACTGATCCTCCTTGCTTATGCTGGAGGTCTAGGAACATAGACCTTCTGCCCATCATGTGTCGCGAGCAGCCACTGTCCAAGTACCATTGGTGGTGGTTGCTTCTTCCAAGTAAGGAGATCTGCAGTATATATTATATCCTTCTTTGGTACCCATATTTTCTTGGGTCCTTTGGGGTTAGTTTTATAATTTTTCTTTGAATAATAATAAGAATATTATTTCTTTTTCTTTCTATTAGGAATAAAATTCCTATTATGAAGAACATTACTATTATGAATAGTATTTCTATCATTAAAGCCTAAACCGCTTTTATCATTTGGATGTCTATAACTTCCAATCATATCATTCATCCTTTTTGTACTTTCTGTAAATTTTGATAAATCTATTGAAAGACTATTAATCCTTTGTTTTAGCTGATTAATTTCCTCAGATCTATCTACAGTTACTTTCTTTTTCATATCGTCTACATGTTTCTTGAGGCAGATGTTTTCTTCTTCTAAGAGTTTTATGTTCTTCAAATTTTCAACAAATTTCTTTTTCAATAACCTATATTGTTTTAAGATAACAAGTGAATCTTCTAACAATTCTAAATAGGCATCCTAAAGATCATCAAAGTTAGAAATTACCTCAACATCACATTCCCTTTCAACTACTAAGCATATATTTGCTTGTTTTGATGTTTCTAAGTCGGATTCAGATTCAGATTTAGATGAATCTAGATATTCCCATGTTTCCATCATGCTCTTTTTGTTTTCCTGATTTTTCTTTTATTTTCTTTTCAGCAATGGACATTTAGACTTATAATGTCCTAGTTTATTACACTCATAGCAGACAATAGAGCTTTTCTCATTCTTCGAATCATCTTTGCTATTCTTTTTAAAAGAGAGGTCTTTATTTCCCCTTGATTTCTTTTTCCACGTCCTTCTAATCTTTCTTGAAATGAAGGATAATTCATCTTCATCTTCACTTAAGTCTTGATCAGATTCACTAACATCATCATTCTTGATTTCTTAGATCTTTAATGCTTTTGAAGATGTGCTTCTATTTTTCTACATCTTTTGATTCTTTTGACCAGCCTTCAATGCAATAGATTTATCCCTTCTGGGATTGTCTTCTGTATCAAGCTCTACTTCATAGATTTTCAGTGAACCAAGCAACTCGTCTAGCTTCAGCTTGCTTAAATGATTTGCCTCTTTTATTGCTGTTACTTTGGGTCTCCATCTTTTTGGAAGCCTTCTGAGAATCTTTCTGACATGATCTTGACTGTCGTATATTCTCCCCAGAGCTTTAAGTCCATTAATAATTGTTTGGAATCGTCCAAACATTTGACCAATAGTCTCATCATCTTTCATGATGAGCAGCTCATACTTATAAACAAAAATACTAATCTTGGATTCTTTTACTTGGTTTTTGCCTTCATATGTAATGGATAATGTATCCCACATTTCCTTTGCAGATTCGCATCCATGAACCTTATCATATTCACTTTTGCTTAGAGCATAACTTAAGAAGAACTTGACCTTTGAATTTAATTGAAAGCGAGCTTTCTGATCAACCGAGCATTGGTCAGGAGAGATGATATCTCCTTAGTTGTCTGTTGGAATATATGGTCCATTTTCAATGATATCCCAAAGATCAATATGTGTGGATTCTATGAAGAGCTACATCCTGTCCTTCCAATATTGATAGTCTTCACCATTGAATGCAGGGGGTCTTAAGACCGAGGCACCTTCTGCTATAAAAACATATTATTCAACCATGGATCTTGGTCCTCACTTTGTAACAATGTTTCTTGGAAACCTTGCTCTGATATCAACTAAAGTAAATCACTTACTAATATAGAAATCACGTATAATATGTAAAATACACAAGAAGGGGGGTTGAATTGTGTTAAATTGTTTAAGATATTAATCTTTAAAATCTTCTTAATTTTCTTTACAAATTCAGAAAATTACAAAAAAAATCAATTAATATGGTGAGTAATGCAACAGTGAAAATTAGTATTTATTCTTTTAACAACAAGAAAATTAAAGAGATAAGAGTTAGAGTATATGAAACTATGATTTATCCTAGTTCACCCTTAAACTTGGGCTATGTCCAGTCCTCAAAATTCATCTGAGATTTCACTATATCCTTCAACGTTACAAGTATTATTTCTACACTTGCAGAGCCTCTTCAAGTTCTTTTCACAAAGTATTCTTTATCTGCTTCCTTAGCCTCTTCAGGCTCTAGCACAAAGTATTCTTTATCTGCTTTATTAGCCTCTTCAGGCTCTAGCCTTTCTTTCACTTGAAAAGATATTGTTTGAGCTTCACGTTACAAATGTATTTGATCTCTTTCTTTCTTTTTGTTCTCTCTTTTACGTGAGCACTTAAGCACAAAATTTCTCTAAGTATGTTTTGTACAATTAGAATTCTTTTCTCTTTTTATATTGTATCCATTTTTGTTTACGACTATAACTAATATTTAAAACCTAAATCTTCAACGGTCTTCTTAAGAATTCTGCTTGTCGAATCTTCTAAAAACTGTTATTAGTTGAGTACTGTAACCAACTCTAACTAACTGACGTTCTAGTACATTCTTCAATTACATCGTCTTGCATAGATTCATATGCTTCATCTGGTGTCTTAGACTAAGCATTTTGTCTGACCCGTCTTATTCAGCTTTTACTTAAGTATCATCTTGATTTGATGATTTATGCCACTAACATTTATCTGCGCACTTAAAAAATTCATCAAAATAGTTCACACACTTTTATGATTATTATTATTTGACTTTCATCAAAATCAATAGAAGAAGTGAAGTTTGCTTGACTTAACAATGTGAACCATATTATAGCCATCCACACAATAAATAGTAAAATTACCATTTTGCCCTTATGTTGGTTTTTCCTTCAGGATCTCCCAATTTACTCTATATGGTGATTAACACAAAAGATCTCATCTTGGTGTTAAGACTTGATGGGTAGCTAGTCCATTAAACTACTAGCACCAGTTTAATCACCGATCTCCGTAAAACATCTAGAAGTGATGATATCACTATAAACTCCTAATTTCAGTGAATGTTCCCTGATACATGTTTCAATTAATAATTGCAACATGCAGACACTAGATTGATACTCTGTAAAAATCCATTCCGATCATATCAAGAATTATAATTAAACACGTATGAGTTCACCACTCATCAAGATTGTGGTTTATAATAAAAGAATGTTAAGGTGTATGTTTTAAGATTAAAGTAACGACCCACTTTATTCTGTAAAAACATACTTGATTCTAGATTTATTTAATAATGCCATTATTGATAGTCAACTACTATCATGATTTGAAACTCATCATTCCCTTGAAGTAAACTCTTTTACTTACATGGAGAAAATCGCAGTAGTACAGTTTAAACCATAATCAAGCGATCATCTTGATTATTCAACTTGAATCAATTATTTTTTATTCTAATAATAATATACATGCTTCCCATACATCTCTATGTATATGTATATTACTTCAAAAAGAATCCTGGTACCTTATGACTAGTTTTATTATGCTCATACATATAAAACCAAACTCTTTTGTTTTATTAATAATAAATATTTTCATTACAAAAGTAACTGGAAGAAAATTAACTTATATGTAAATACACTTGCTTTCTAGGGCACTATATTTACATAATTCAAATAATCTCCCACTTGCCCTAAAGCAAGTTTGATATATCCCTCATTCCCATCCCTGCTATGTGACCCTCCAAACTCTTTTGAGACAACATCTTTATAAATGGATTAGAAAGGTTTTGCTCTGTGGGAATCTTTACCACATTCACCTCACCACGTTGTATTATCTCCCTTATGAGATGATAATTTCTCTCAATGTATTTGGCAGCTTTATGATTCCGAGGTTCTTTAGAATTTGCCACTGCCCCACTATTATCATAATAAAGTGTAATGGCCTTTTCTGCCTCAGGAACCACCTCCAAATCATTTAGGAACTTGCGGAGCCAGATTGCTTCTTTTGCTACTTCACAAGCAGCAACATACTCAGCCTCCATAGTCGAATCAGCAACACAAGATTGCTTGACACTCCTCCAGATTATGGCTCCACCTCCTAAAACAAATTTAGAACCAAAAGTTGATTTCTTTGAATCAAAATCTGATTGGAAATCAAAATCTGTATATCCCGTCGGAATAAAATTACTTCCAGAGTAACAAGTATTAAGTTCTTCGTCCTACGAAGATACTTTATTACGCACTTAACCGCAGTCCAATGCTCCATTCCTGGATTGGACTAGAATCTACTTACTAGTCCCACTACGTAATAGATATCCGATCTAGTGTAAAGCATAACATACATTAAACTTTCAACTGTCGAAGCATATGGAATGTTATGCATGCGTTCAACCTCCTCTTGGGTTTTAGGTGCTTGCTCCTTTGAAAGTTTGATTCCATGTCTAGTAGATGTTAAACCCCTCTTGGAATCTTATATGGCAAATTATTAAGCATGTTCTCAATGTAGGTTATTTGAGACAAGGCTATCAGTTTGCATACCTTATGGTCGTTATCTGGCTCAATGAATCCTTCTAGTTGGGCCATATAAATGGTCTCCTCAAGATCCCCATTAGGAAATACGGTCTTGACATCCATTTGACATATTTCATAATCAAAATAGGCTAATATGGCCAAAAGAATTCTGATGGACTTAAGCATGGCAACTGGAGAAAATGTCTCCTCAAAGTCTATACCCTCCTTTTGAGTATAGCCTTTAGCTACCAATCTAGCTTTAAAGGTCTTTACCTTTCCATCTGATCCTCTTTTCCTTTGTAGATCCATTTACACCTTATGGCTCTTACATCTGGTGGTAGATCTACAAGGATCCAAACTTTATTGGTGTACATGTAATCTATTTCCGATTCCATCGTTTTGAGCCATTTTTTTCATCAACATCATTAATAGCCTATGTATAAATAATGGGATTCATTTCTTCTTTGTTTGATATGGCTATAATTCCTTCTCCTAGACCTAGATATCTGTCTGGTTGTCTCACAACCCTCCCACTATGTCTAGGCGTTACTTAATGTTTAGGTTGCTCTTCATATTCAACTCTTGAATCCATTTCGACATATTGTTCTGCTATATCTAAATCAACTCATGGTTTGGATGAAATAGCTAACTCTTTGAGTACTACTTCACTTCTTCCTTTGTGATTGCTCATAAGCTCTTCCTCTAGGAAGGTTGCATTTGTCGACACAATACCTTCTTGTCTTGAGGACTGTAAAAATAGTACCCTGGAGTACCTATAGGATATCCTACAAACAAACATACTTCTGGCCTTGGCTCCATCTTTATGGATTTAGGCCTTAGAACATGGGCTGGGAAGCCCCAAGTCCTTAAGCGCCGATTTGGATGGAGCAAAGTTAAGAAGATAAGTTGTCGTTTGTATAGCATATCCCCAGAACGATTCTAGAAGGCTAGCGTAGGACATCATTGATCTTACCATTTCCAATAGAGTCCTATTTTTCCTCTCAGCTACACCATTTTGTTGAGGTGTTCGAGGAGCTGACAAGTTAGAAACAATTCCATTGTCAATTAGAAATTTTTGGAACTCTCCAGATAAGTACTCACCACCTCAATGTGATTGAAGTGGTGAGTAATGGCTTGCCAGGCTGCTTCTCAGCTTCAGCTTTGATTTCTTTAAACTTCTCAAAGGATTCACTCTTTTTATGCATCAAATATAAATAGCCATTTCTAGAGTTATCATCTATAAGGGTTATGAAGTATTCATAACCTCCTCTAGCTTATACATTCATGGGCCCACACATGGATTCAAATCTATTTCCTTTGGAAGGAAATGAGGCTTTGGTCATGTTTCCTTCAATACAAGTTTACAGGTGGGTAATGGATCATTATCCAAACCCGCAAGGATCCTATCCTTCACTAACATGTCAAGTTTTTTCTTATTGATATGACCCATTCTTAAATGCCACATATATTTTGAATTAATTCTAGCGTCATTGGATTGTCTTGGTTTTGTTAATTATGTTATATTTAGTGAGCCTATCATAGGTTCTATAGAGAACAATCCTTGTTTAATTATCGCATTATAAATAAAATCCTTATTCTCATATATTGAAACAAAATTTTCAAAATATAAGGAATAGCCAGATTTTATTAGAAAAAAAACAAAAATCATGTTCCATACAATCATTGGCATGTAATAAAAATCCTCCAAATATAACCTATGACCACTAGGAAAGTCCAAGATAACTACTTCGACTGATTCTGCTGAAACACAGGATCTATTAAACTAGCCTTTATATAGACTTTTCCTTTGCTAGAAACCCTGCAAAGAATTGCAAACATGGTTAGTGGCTCCTGAATTTAATATCCAAGAATCAGATAAATCTGCCACATTACTAGTTCCTAACAAACTTAGGAAACCCATACCTTGTTTACTTTTGAGGGACTCAAGGTAGACTGCATAGTTTCTTTTCCAGTGACCCTACTCACCACATTGGAAAGACTTTCCCTTGGTGTCCGCTTTGGCCTTCTTTTTCATAGGTTGGGCCTTGACCCCTGTTTGGGCCTTCTTTTTCATTGGACCCTTCTTCTTTTGCTTACCTGCTCAGAAGAAGATGCTACATTAGCTTCTAACCTATAAGCCTTGATATGTAATATCTCCTCCGTATTCTGGGGGGTATTCTTCAACTCAATCAAGGTATAATCCTTGCTATTAAGCTCATAGTCCAACTTAACCTGCTGAAAAGAAGAGTTTAAGCTATTGATGACCATAATCATCTGCGTGTCTGAATCCATATCCACCCTAACCATCTCAGCCTTAGTGATCACAAAGATTACTTTAAGCTTGTAATCCCGCACTGGTTCACCAGGTTTTTGTCTGAGATTATGAAAGGTTTAGATAGCTTTCACCCCTACAGACCTGGTCCTCACACCAAACATCTCATGTAGGTGATGGACCATTGCACTAACAGTTTTCATACAAGCAATTTTCTTTTGTAACATGCTGCTGATAGAAGTTAGAATATAGCACTTAGTAGTCTTATCAGCATTCTGCCATCGCTCATATTGTTGGACTTGCTCAGGAGTTGAATCTCCACCAAGAGGTGTAGGCTCATTTTTAGTTAATACCCATGAAATTCGTTCAAATTGAAGAACAATGTCAAGGTTACATCTCCATTCATTAAAATTCTCTCCATTTTCCATTTCTTTATTTGTCAAGACCAAAGTGAGTGGATTAATTTTGTGGTGATTACGTATGAAAAATAAAGTATTAAAGAATGAGCATACTAATCAACAATATTGGAACTTTGTATAAAATCATGATGCATGTATGCATGATGATAGATTTAACAAAACTTGTAAAGAACATTTAAAGCTTTATACGATGGTTATTTTTCTTATCTATAACAGACTAAATGATGGTAGGCCATCTTATCCATTAAAAGAAAAACTAGGACCCTGCCACTCAAAAAACTACCAACCATTTGCGTGCCTAACTTTTTGAGAAGCGTCATGATTTGGTCCATACTTTTACCAACAGAGCTACGGTGGGCAAGTTATTGATAAACTATGTTGAGTGTGTAACCATTTCATTCATCCACTAAAGGTACTTGCAAACCATGCCTCGATGGGAGGTCACATTTGCTACCAATGAGTGGACTTATCCATAAGGAGACCCAAACCATGCAAGATCTAAGATTCACGCCCTCCAATGGGGAGTAACACTTCACCACATGCAAATTGGCCATCATATGGAGACCGTGGACTCTCACATGAGCATCCTCTCCCACTCAATCTTTATGGGCTTTAAGTTTTAATAAATACCATCGTGTCTAGATGCAATTTATTATCCATCCTATATTGGTTCATTATATATCTTATACATAATGAATGCATGGCAAAGCTGTTAGATCGGAAAAAGAAAGCATGCTATATTTGGAGCACCAGTAGATTTCAAAACATTTTAGAAATCATGTTTGAAGAGAAAGCAACATATCCAAATTATCATGCCAATCCATACATGATATGGTATAAGGATAATAATAAACATAAATAAGATGAAGAGTGTTACTGACTCCTTTACTATAGCTTTAATTCCACGCTGTGCTATTCTCTCCTTCTTCTTGTATCCAAAACCTTTGCTTTTGAATCTTTTCCTTTAGCAACCTATCTTCTCCTTGTTGTTGTATCCTCAACAAATTTGATTTACATCTTGTTCTTCTAGGACAACTAGGTTAACAAAATACTTCGGTGGGAAAGGAGAAGAAATGTTTGGAGGAGATTTTCTTAGAAGAAAATGAACCAAAAATGAGACTCTTCTCTTGGT
>JAOTBA010014910.1:0-10405 GCA_025629845.1 Erythroxylum squamatum
GGGAAAGATCATTTAGCTGCCATGGAAGAGCTCAAGTTTAGTTATCTCAAACTTCTTCTTCAACGAAGAGACAAGAAAAGCCTTGAAAATTATGTTGGGGCTCTCAGCAGATTAAACGAAAGAGCTAGGCATTGTTATGAGGAACGATTTTAAGAAAAAAGACGGTCTGGCGAATTCTTGGAAACAATGCTGGTTGATGTTAAGCATTGTTTCCTAGGAAAAAGCCTAGGAAAAAGCCTAAGCTCTGATATCAAAATATGTATCAGATAACAATGCTTAGCTCCTTTCTTCCAAAAATCTTAGGATAAATTGTATGTTATCTGATTATTTATTGCATTGAGAAGTGATTGACTGCAATAAGTGACATTTATATCATGCATACATGTAGCAAACAAGATTGAAATGTAGCTAATCCCGAGTGTTTATATTTGAAGGAGTGAGATGCAACCTCGTAGAAGGATACGAGGAGTTCTGCAAGGATCAGTCGCACCTGGCTTTTCGACCAGAGAGGAGAGCACTGATTAGTCTGTAGCCTCAGGAAATGCTGAGACTTTTGTAGGGCATTATTATATAATAATATAAAAAAATAAATTAAAAGGGCATTATTACAGCACATTTGCGCAGTATGTATCTGCTAGTTCTTCTTCAGAATTCTAGAAGAGTTTCATTGCACTTGCATTTTATCAGATTAATTCATTCGTAACAAATTTCACAACCGTATAAGCGGTTGTCATTGCTATTGTCAGAATTCTGTCATAAATAACAGCCATTAGATCAAAACAATAAAAGATCAATGGTCAAAATCAATAGTTGAATTGTGTATAAATGTCACATGCTTATCGATGAAATAAATAATCAAGTATTCTACATTTTTGTTCTTTCATATACAGCTCTTTGCAAACCCATGTCTGACACCATCATCAAAACAGTCATCACCAGTATACAGAACGTGCTCGGACGCCTTCCTTCGACACTAACATACCAAGAGTGCATAATGATATGCGAAGAGTTAAGAAAGAAGCCTATAAACCTTGTATAATTTCAATCGACCCATACCACCGAGGGAAAGATCATTTATCTGCTATGGAAGAGCTCAAGTTTTGTTATCTCAAACTTCTTCTTGAACGAAGAGCCAAGAAGAGCCTTGAAAATTATGTTGAGGCTCTCAGCAGATTAAACGACAGAGCTAAGCATTGTTATGAGGAATTATTTTTAGACGAAAGACGGTCTGGCGAATTCTTAGAAACAATGCTGGTTGATGTTAAGCATTGTTTCCTAGGAAAAAGCCTAAGCTCTGATACCACAAGATATATCAGATAACAATGCTTAGCTCCTTTCTTCTAAAAATCTTAGGATAAAGTTTATGTTATGTGATTATTTGTTGCATTGGGAAGTGATTGACTACAATAAGAGACATGCATATCATGCATATATGTAGCAAATAAGATTGAAATGCAGCTAATTCCTAGTGTTCATATTTGAAGGAGTAAGATGCCACGTCGTAAAGGGACACGAGGAGTTCTGCAAGGATCAGTCGCACCTGGCTCTCCGACCAGAGAGGAGAGTTCTGATGAGTCTGTAGCCCCAGGAAATGCTGAGACTTTTGTAGGGCATTATTATATAATAATATAACGAATTAAATTAAAAGGGCATTATTACTGCACATTTGCGCAGTATGTATCTGCTAGTTCTTCTTCAGAATTATAGAAGAGTTCCATTGCACTTGCATTTCATCAGATTAATTCATTCATAGCATATTTCACAACCGTACAAGTAGCTGTCATTGCTATTGTCAGAATTCTGTGATAAATAACAGCCATTAGATCAAACCAATAAAAGATCAATGGTCAAAATCAATACTTGAATTGTGTACAAATGTCACATGTTTATCACTGAAATAAATAATCAAGTATTCTATATTTTTGTTCTTTCATATACAGCTCTTTACAAACCCATGTCTGACACCGTTGTCAAGACCGTCATCACTAGTATACAAAACGTTCTCGGACGCCTTCCTTCGACACTAGCAAAGCTAATGTTACCAAGAGTGCCTAATGATCTGCGAAGAGTTAAGAAAGAAGCTTATGAACCTTGTATAATTTCAATCGGTCCATACCACCGAGGGAAAGATCATTTAGCTGGCATGGAAGAGCTCAAGTTTAGTTATCTCAAACTTCTTTTTCAACGAAGAGACAAGAAAAGCCTTGAAAATTATGTTGAGGCTCTCAGCAGATTAAACGAAAGAGCTAAGCATTGTTATGAGGAACGATTTTAAGAAGAAAGACGGTCTGGCGAATTCTTGGAAACAATGCTGGTTGATGTTAAGCATTATTTTCTAGGAAAAAGCCTAAGCTCTGATATCACAAGATGTATCAGATAACAATGCTTAGCTCCTTTCTTCTAAAAATCTTAGGATAAATTGTATGTTATGTGATTATTTGTTGCATTGGGAAGTGATTGACTGCAATAAGTGACATGTATATCATGCATACATGTAGTAGCTAATCCCTAGTGTTTATATTTGAAGGAGTGAGATGCCACCTCGTAGAAGGATACGAGGAGTTATGCAAGGATCAGTCGCACTTGGCTCTTCGACCAGAGAGGAGAGTGCTGATGAGTCTGTAGGCTCAGGAAATGCTGAGACTTTTGTAGGGCATTATTATATAATAATATAAAAAATTAAATTAAAAGGGCATTATTACTGAACATTTCGCAGTATGTATCTGCTAGTTCTTCTTCAGAATTCTAAAAGAGTTCCATTGCGCCTGCATTTCATTAGATTAATTCATTCGTAACAAATTTCACAACCGTACAAGTCGCTGTCATTGCTATTGTCAGAATTCTGTTATAAATAACAGCCATTAGATCAAAACAATAAAAGGTCAATGGTCAAAATCAATACTTGAATTGTGTATAAATGTCACATGCTTATCAATGAAATAAATAATCAAGTATTCTACATTTTTGTTCTTTTATATACTGCTCTTTACAAACTCATGTTTGACACCGTTGTCAAGACCGTCATCACTAGTATACAGAACGTGCTTGGACGCCTTCCTTCGACACTAACAGAGCGAATGTTAACAAGAGTGCCTAATGATCTGCGAAGAGTTAAGAAAGAAGCCTATGAACCTTGTATAATTTCAATCGATCCATACCACCGAGGGAAAGATCATTTAGCTGCCATGGAAGAGATCAAGTTTAGTTATCTCAAACTTCGTCTTCAACGAAGAGACATGAAGAGCCTTGAAAATTATGTTGAGGCTCTCAGCAGATTAAACGAAGGCATTGTTATGAGGAACGATTTTTAGAAGAAAGACGGTCTGGCGAATTCTTGGAAACAATGCTGGTTGATGTTAAGCATTGTTTCCTAGGAAAAAGCCTAAGCTCTGATACTACAAGATTTATCGGATAACAATGCTTAGCTCCTTTCTTCTAAAGATCTTAGGATAAATTGTATGTTATGTGATTATTTGTTGCATTGGTAAGTGATTGACTGCAATACGTGACATGCATATCATGCATACATATAGTAAATAAGATTGAAATGTAGCTAATCCCTGGTGTTTATATTTGAAGGAGTAAGTTGCCACTTCGTAGAAGGACACGGGGAGTTCTGCAAGGATCAGTCACACCTAGCTCTCCGACCTGAGAGGAGAGTACTGATGAGTCTGTAGCCTCAGGAAATGCTGAGGCTTTTGTAGGACATTATTATATAATAATTTAACAAATTAAATTAAAAGGGCATTATTACTGCACATTTGCGCAGTATGTATCTGCTAGTTCTTCTTCAGAATTCTAGAAGAGTTCCATTACACCTGTATTTCATCGGATTAATTCATTTGTAACAAATTTTACAACCGTACAAGTAGCTGTCATTGCTATTGTCAGAATTCTGTTATAAATAACAGCCATTAGATCAAAACAATAAAAGATCAATTGTCAAAATCAATACTTGAATTGTGTATAAATGTCACATGTTTATCAATAAAATAAATAATCAAGTATTCTACATTTTTGTTCTTTCGTATACAGCTCTTTACAAACCCATGTCTGATACTGTTGTCAAGACCGTCATCGCTAGTATACAGAACGTGCTCAGACGCCTTCCTTCGACATTAACAGAGCGAATGTTACCAAGAATGCCTAATGATCTGCGAAGAGTTAAGAAAGATGCTTAAGAACCTTTTATAATTTCAATCGGTCTATACCACCGAGGGAAAGATCATTTAGCTGCCATGGAAGAACTCAAGTTTAGTTATCTCAAACTTCTTCTTAAACGAAGAGACAAGAAGAGCCTTGAAAATTATGTTGAGGCTCTCAGCAGATTAAATGAAAGAGTTATGCGTTGTTATGAGGAACGATTTTTAGAAGAAAAACGGTCTGGCGAATTCTTGGAAACATTGCTGGTTGATGTTAAGCATTGTTTCCTAGGAAAAAGCCTAAGCTCTGATACCACAAGATGTATCAGATAACAATGCTTAGCTCCTTTCTTCTAAAAATCTTAGGATAAATTGTATGTTATGTGATTATTTGTTGCAATGGGAAGTGATTGATTGCAATAAGTGACATGCATATTATGCATACATGTAGCAAATTTGATTGAAATGTAGCTAATACCTAGTGTTTATATTTGAGGGAGTAAGATGCCACTTCGTAGAAGGACACGAGGAGTTCTGCAAGGATCAGTCACACCTGGCTCTCCGACCAGAGAGGAGAGCACTGATGAGTCTGTAGCCCCAGGAAATGCTGAGACTTTTGTTGGGCATTATTATATAATAATATAACAAATTCAATTAAAAGGGCATTATTACTGCACACTTACGCAGTATGTATCTGCTAGTTCTTCTTCAGAATTCTAGAAGAGTTCCATTGCACCTGTATTTCATCAAATTATTTCATTCGTAACAAATTTCACAACCGTACAAGTAGCTGTCATTGCTATTGTCAGAATTCTGTTATAAATAACAGCCATTAGATGAAAACAATAAAAGGTCAATGGTCAAAATCAGTACTTGAATTGTGTTTAAATGTCACATGCTTATCAATGAAATAAATAATCAAGTATTCTACATTTTTGTTCTTTCATATTTAGCTCTTTACAAACTCATGTCTGACACCGTCATCAAGACCGTCATCACTAGTATACAAAACGTGCTCGGAGACCTTCCTTCGACACTAACAGAGCGAATGTTACCAAGAGTGCCTAATGATTTGCGAAGAGTTAAGAAAGAAGCCTATGAACCTTGAATAATTTCAATCGGTTCATACCACCGAGGGAAAGATCATTTAGCTACCATGGAAGAGCTCAAGTTTAGTTATCTCAAACTTCTTCTTCAACGAAGAGACAAGAAGAGCCTTGAAAATTATGTTGAGGCTCTTAGCAGATTAAACGAAAGAGCTAAGCATTGTTATGAGGAACGATTTTTAGAAGAAAGACGGTTTGGCGAATTCTTGGAAACAATGCTGGTTGATGTTAAGCATTGTTTCCTAGGAAAAAGCATAAGCTCTGATATCACATGATGTATCAGATAACAATGCCTAGCTCCTTTCTTGGAAAAATCTTAGGATAAATTGTATGTTATGTGATTATTTGTTGCATTGGGAAGTGACTGACTGCAATAAGTTACATGTATATCTTGCATACATGTAGCAAATAAGATTGAAATGTAGCTAATCCCTAGTGTTTATATTTGAAGGAGTAAGATGCCACCTCGTAGAAGGACACGAGGAGTTCTGCAAGGATCAGTTATACCTGACTCTCCCACTAGAGAGGAGAGTACTGATGAGTCTGTAGTCCCAGGAAATGTTGAGGCTTTTGTAGGGCATGGTAGTGAGCCCTCTCAGTCCCCAACCCAGGAGTTGCCTGTTCTGCAGGAGCAAGTGCCTTCATTAGATTCGAGGATGTTTCAAGCCTTTACTTAGGCATTTGTCCAAGCCATGGGTCAGATGCCACAAACTTCTGCTCCGGCCCCATCTAAGAGGGAAAAACAGTTTGATAAGTTGAGGAAGTATGGGGCAGTGGACTTCTATAGGACAACAGATCCAGAAGAAGCCGAGACTTGGTTGAGAAAGACCGAGAGGATACTGGATCAGATGGAGTGTGAGGATTATAAGAAGGTGGTGTATACTGCTAGTTTGCTTCAGGGAGATGCTCTACATTAGTGGGAGAGTGTGCCAGGGAGCCAGATAAAACTGCCAGTGTTGGCATGGAAGGACTTCTTAGCAGTATATAAGAAGAAGTATCTGTCTGAGGTGTACATTTAGCAGAAGCAGAGGGAGTTTTTGAGTCTCACCTAGAGGGAGATGACGGTGAGCGAGTATGAGCGTCGATTTATACGGCTATCCCGTTATGCAGATGAGATGATGATGAGTGAGGCGGCTAAGTGCCATAGGTTTGAATCGGGTTTGCATCTAGCCATCAGAGAGAAAGTAGTGGTGCAGAACTTTTGTGATTTTCAACAGTTAGTTGAAGCGGCACTGAGGGTTGAAAACATAGAGAATATAAAGAGTGCTGTGAACAAAAAGAGAAAAGGGAGAGACCAGTCCAAGCGGGGAGATAGTACTAGTACTCCTATGTCAGAGAGGAGTGCCAGGAGCTTCCCCATGCAGTCTGAGGAGAGAAGCAGTGGTGCAAGTAGGTCCAGACAGATGAGGACTCCTACTTATTCTCACCAAGCCTCTATAGTATGAGGCAACAGAAGGGGAGAAGGGGACAAGTCATCTGTCCCTAAGTGTGATCACTGTGGCAAGTTCCATGGGGGAGAGTGTTATAGATTGACAAGAGCTTATTTCAAATGTGGATAGAAAGGGCACATGACCAGAGAGTGTCCTCAGTATGCAGAACAAGAGAGAAGTCAGATGCAAGTTTCCAAGAGATCTGAAGCTGTGGGACACAAGACGGTAACAGAAGCAGGCAGTTCTGATGCAGCTAAGAGGGTGAACCCTCAAGGAAGACCAAGGGGGCATGCACCATCTAGGGTGTTTGCAATGACACGGGAAGATGCAGAAATCGCTCCGAAAGTTGTGACTAGTATAGTTAAATTATTTGATGCTGATATTGTTGTTTTGATTGATCCGGGTTCTACCCATTCATTTATGTCATCAAGTAGAACTGTGTGGGGTAGAAATCTAAGCCCATTGGATACTCAGTTACTGGTTAGTACTCCAATCGGCCAGTATATTGCTATTAGTCAAGTGAATAAAGAATATGAGATATGTATTGGTGGGGAACTCTTGATGGTGGACTTAATGCCATTAAAAATGGAAGGTTTGGATGTAATTTTGGGTATGGACACGTTAGAGAAGTACAATACCCATATGAATTGTAAACAGAAGACAGTGGAGTTCGAATTAGACAACGGCAGAAGAGTGGTGTTTATGGGGGACAAAAAAGCAAGCCCGCCTAGAATTGTTTCGGCTCTGACAGTAGAAAAGATGATAAGGAAAGGATGTGAGACATTTTTGGCCTATGTGGTAGACACAAAGGCAGATAGGGCGAAGCTAGAAGATATTCTTGTAGTCATGGAGTTCCTGGATGTCTTTCCCGAGGAATTACTAGGACTACCGTCACCTAGAAAAATTGAGTTTTCCATTAAGCTTCTTTCAGGTACTACATCGATCTCAAGTCTGCCTTACCGAATGGCTCCGGCAGAATTGAAGGAGCTTAAGGAGCAATTGGAGGAGTTATTAGAGAAAGGGTGCATAAGGCCGAGCTCTTCGCCTTGGGGAGCTCCGGTCCTTTTTGTAAAGAAGAAAGATGGATCGTTAAGGATGTGTGTGGATTACAGGAAGCTCAACCATGTCACCATTAAGAACAGATACCTGCTCCCCCGCATCGATGATTTATTTGATCAGTTGCAAAGGGCAAGAGTCTTTTCCAAGATAGATTTGAGATTGGGATATCACCAATTGAGGATAAAGGAGTCCGATGTGTTAAAGACTGCTTTTAGAACATGGTATGGCCACTTTGAGCTCTTGATTATGCCTTTTGGATTAACGAATGCACCTGCAGCCTTCATGGACTTGATGGATAGAGTTTTTAAGTCCTTCTTAGACCTATTTATCATTGTCTTCATTGATGATATATTGGTTTATTCTAAGTGTGACAAGGGGCATGAAGAATATTTGAGGGTTGCCTTGGAGACTTTAAGGAAGGAGAAGTTATATGCCAAATTTGATAAATGTGAATTATGGCTAAGGGAAGTAGTGTTTCTGGGGCATGTGATTTCAGAGCACGGGGTTCATGTAGATCCGAGGGAGATAGAAGTAGTTGTGAAATGGGAAGCACCAAAGAATATAGCAGAAGTGAGGAGTTTCTTGGGTTTAGCTAGATATTACCGAAGGTTCGTAGAGGGTTTTTCTATAATAGCAACTCCACTTACCAAATTGACCAGAAAGAATCAGAAGTTTGTATGGACAGATGAATGTCAAAAAAGCTTTGAGGGGCTTAAGTATCGATTGACGAGTGCACCGATTTTGACTTTACCTTCAGGTAATAAGGGATACACAGTGTATAGTGATGCCTCGAGGAAGGGATTAGGCTGTGTGTTGATGCAAGGAGATAAGGTGATTGCTTATACTTCTAGGCAATTGAAACCTTATGAGATGAATTATCCGACGCATGACTTGGAGTTAGCTGCCATAATTTTTTCATTAAAAATTTGAAGACATTATTTATATGGAGTCACTACTAGGGTGTTTACAGACCATAAGAGTCTTAAGTATCTAATGAGCAAAAAAGAGTTGAACTTGAGACAAAGAAGATGGTTAGAGCTGTTAAAGGATTATGAGTTAATGATTATTTATCACCCGAGGAAAGCTAATGTAGTAGCGGATGCACTGAGTAGGAAATCGACTATGACACATATGGAGACAATGTATATTCCTTTGTTGAAGGAATTAGCCAAACTCATAGTGACATTGAGACAAGCTGAATCTAGTTGTGTATTGGCTAATTTTAGAGTGAGGCCAGTATTGAATGAGAAGATTAGGGAGTTGCAGGAGCAAGATGAGCATTTAAGCAAGCTTAGAGAAGAGATTAAAAATGGCAAACCTTCTGAAATAGAGGTACGGGAAGAGGGATTGATGGTGGTAGGAAACAGACTATGTATTCCTGATATACAAGGGTTGAAAGACAAAATCCTTGATGAGGCACATAATGCGCCTTATGCGATGCACCCAGGAAGTACGAGAATGTATAAAGATTTGAAGGAGCATTTCTGGTGGAAATGAATGAAGAAAGAAGTCGCAGAATATGCTAAAAGATGCTTAGTGTGCCAGCAACTCAAGGCTGAGCACCAAGCACCTTCAGGTAAGCTTAAACATTTGTCAATTCCGGAATGGAAATGGGAGAAGATTACAATGGATTTCTTGATGGGATTGCCAAAGACCAGCAGGAAGCATGATGCAATATGGGTGATTGTGGATAGGCTAACTAAGTCTGCTCATTTCTTGCCAATTAAATAGACGGATTCTTTGAATGTTTTGGCCAAGAACTACATAGATGAGATAATCAGACTTCATAGGATTTCAAGTTCGATAGTCTCAGATAGACATCCCAGGTTCACCTCCAGGTTCTGGGAAAGCTTACAAGAAGCTTTGGGAACAAAGATACATTTTAGTATAGCTTTCCATCCACAGACTGATGGACAACCGGAGAGAACAATACGGACTTTGGAAGCAATGTTGAGAGCTTGTGTTATAGATTTTAAAGGCTCATGGGATGATCATTTGCCTTTAATCGAATTTGCTTATAATAATTCTTATCACTCAGGAATTCGGATGGCACCATATGAAGCTCTTTATGGTAGAGGTGTAGAACTCCTATTTGTTGGGATGAGGAAGGTGAAAGAAGGCTTTTAGGGCCAAAATTGGTGCAAGTTACAGTCGATAAGATTAAATTGGTAAAACAGAGACTTAAAGCTGCTCAAGACAGAATGAAGAGCTACACGGATGCTCATAGAAAAGAAATGGAATTTAAAGTTGGAGACAAAGTGTTTCTTAGACCTTGTCCATGGAAGGGAGTTTTGAGATTTGGTAAGAAGGGCAAGGTTAGTCCAAGATACAGAGGCCCCTATGACATCCTTGAGAAGATTGGGCCATTAGCCTATAAGTTAGCTTTGCCAGCGGAATTGTCTAAGATTCACAATGTCTTCCATGTATCAATGTTGAGGAAGTATCGATCAGATCCTTCGCATATAGTTCAACCTTTAGAAGTCCAATTAAGGGAAGATTTGACTTATGAAGAGCAACCAGTGGAGATTTTGGATTCGAAGGAAAAGGTTTTGAGAAACAAGGTCGTGAAACTAGTTAAAGTCTTATGGAGGAACCATTCGACAGAGGAGGCAACATGGGAGCCTTTGGAAGCAATGAAGGAGAAGTATCCGCATCTCTTCAATGATTC
>JAOTBA010014939.1:0-10404 GCA_025629845.1 Erythroxylum squamatum
GCACCATGAACACATGGAATGACTTCAAGAAAGAGTTAAAGAAGCAGTTTTATCCCGACAATGTAGAGAAGGAAGCTTAAGCAAAGTTGAGAAGGCTTACACAATCGAAGAGTATTTAAGAATATGTCTGGGAGTTTCAAGAGGTATTGCTAAGGAAGCTTTCTTTGCCTTCTGTGATGGCTTACAATAGTGGACCAAGACAGAGTTAGAGAGGAGAGGTGTGCAAGACCTTGCTAATGCCATCGTGGTGGAGGAAAAGAAGGGATGTCTTAAAAAAGTGACAACGACAAAGGTAGGGGAGAGAAAATGCAAGGCAAAGAAGGAGTTTTAAAGAGTGGCAAACCAAAAGAGGGCTCAAGCAAAGGTCATAAAGAAAAGGGTGGAGAATGTCCCACATTGAAGTGTTATCTTTGTGACAAACCTCATCGAATTAGAGATTATCTAAAAAAGAGCAAGTTTGCCTCACTTGAAGAAGAAACTTCAAAATCGGCTAAAGGAAGGTGTGGATCCTTAGAAGTCCTTCATGCCATGAATGCCTAAGTGGAGATGTCAAAAACTAAGAAGAAAGGGAGATTGCTTGTAGACATCAGATTGATGGACAAAGTACGAGAGTCTTGGTAGACACTGATGCTACAAACAACTTTATAAAGGAAGAAGAAGCCAAGCAGTTGGGCATCAAGTAAAAACCAACCGATGGTTGGATTAAGGCAGTGAACTCGGAGGCTAAAAGCATGTGTAGATTGGTAAAGAATGTCGAGATTCGTATAGGTGAGTGGCATAGTTTTGTAGATTTCTCTATTGTTCCCATGGATGATTTGCAGGTGGTGTTGGGCATGGAATTTGTAGATAAAATAAAAGCTATTCCGAACCCATATACAAACAACATGTGCATTATGGAGTAGGGGAATACCAACATGGTACCATTGTCCTAATAGGTACCAACGAATATGAAGACCCTTTCAAACATGTAACTCTTCAAAGGAGTGAAAGAGGAGTCAACATTCTTAGTGGTGCTCAAGGAGGAAAATGCCACTACTCTCGAAGAGTTGCCTACGGAGACTGCTTGTGTCCTTAAGGAGTACAAGGATGTCATGCCACCCAAGTTGCTAAAGAAGTTAGCACCAAAGAAAGAGGTGGATTATAAAATCAAGCTAAAACTTGGTGCCAAACCCCCTGTCGCAATCTCCTATCGTATGACACCACCAGAGTTGGAAGAGTTAAGGAGACAATTAAAGGAGTTCTTCGAAGCAGGATATATCCAACCTTTTAAGGCCCCATACAGTGTGCCAGTATTATTGCAAAAGAAACACGTTGGATCACTTCGATTATATATCGATTATCGAGCACTAAATAAGGTAACTATGAAGAATAAGTATCCCATTCCTTGAATAAATGACTTGTTCGATCAACTTAGAGATGCAAGATGATTCTCCAAGCTTGATTTGAGAACGGGTTACTACTAAGTGAGGATTACCAAGGGAGATGAGTCAAAGATTACTTGTGTGATAAGATATGGAGCTTTTAAATTCTTATTCATGCCATTTGGTCTCACTAATGTGCTCATGAAATTTTTCACACTTATGAACAAGGTACTACATTCTTTTTTGGACCGATTTGTTATTATTTATTTGGATGATATTGTTGTGTATAGCAAATCATTGGAGGAGCATGCTCTACTTTTACAATGTGTCTTCCAAGCCTTGAGGGAAAGTGGATTATATGTCAAGAAGGAGAAGTGTGCATTTAAGAAGTTGGAGGTAGTGTTTATGGGGCATATCATGGGAAAGGGCTAGCTAACGATGGATGGATCAAAGGTGAAAGCCATTCTCAAATAGGAGCCACCAAAGAAGGTGAGTGAGTTAAGATCCTTCCTTGGTTTGGCGTACTACTATTGTAGGTTCATCCATGGATACTCTTCCATTGTGACACCTGTAACAGACATGCTCAAGAAAGGACGAGTTTGGGGATGGGATACCAATTGCCAACAGGAGTTTAAGGCTTTAAAGGAATTCGTGATGAAGGAATATGTCCTTACTCTCCAAAATCATACAAAACTATTTGAAGTATAAATAGATGCTTATAATTTCGCACTTAGGGGGTGTGTTAATGCAAGAAGGATACCCTATTACTTTCGAGAGCTAAAAGCTTAATGATACCGAGCAACATTATATAGTGCAAGAGAAGGAGATGATAGTAGTATTTCATTGCTTGAGGACATGGAGGCACTATTTGTTGGGAACAAAGTTTGTGGTGAAGATGAACAATGTTGCTTTAAGTTACTTCCTCAATCAAAATTCCAAGAAAGGTGGATGGCTGACAACAATGCGTTGTAATGCTATACAAAATAAACTAGACCTACTACTATAGCAATGATGAGTCTAGATTGATCCCACAGGGAGTATTCAGTTAGCTTTTGAAATGAAATTAATCAATGTTTATGTTTTAAGGAGGGGGTTGGTTTGGTTTAAAATAAGAAAAAAAAACAAAGCAAACTAACAAAAACAAAATAAAGATAACATGCAAAAATGATGAAAGTGGTGAATTCTTTAGGAGTCCATTTTTTGGTTCAATCTTGGCTATACCCTAATTAAACATATTTCATTAAATTGTTGCTCTTTTACCTCTCCTTAAACTATTAATCGTAGGTTAATAATAAGCTCTATTAACCCAAATTTTCCCTTAGGTCTTGTTTAATTAAGATACAATCTTTAATTAAACCTAACTACTAAGTAACCTAAGATACATCTTTAGATTCAATTGGGTAGTCGCATTGCGAATTAGGAAAACCAATTAATCTAAGCAGCAACCACATACGCTCGAGTCATTTAACCTAGGTTATGTTATCCCTAATAATTACGAACCATTAAGTGTTACAAATGAATCACAAATATAATAATTACGGATTTTATTGAAATTTTAGCTCTGGGTTCATACACAAACAACCAAATGATACAATAATACAATCATTCATACACAAAACCTAAACCCATATGCATAGAATAACACAATCAATCCATAAGAAGAGAAAGAAACAACAAATAAAAGGAAGGAGTACTTAATCGAGTCGTCGGCGTCGATGTCACCTTCGAACAGGCATCAGGAAGTTAGCCCTCTATAGGTCTCGATAAGGTTGAGAGCTTTGTCCTTTTTTCTCATCTTCTCCCGAAGCTTCCTCTTTCTGCCAGCCGAAAACATCCAAAAACTTTCATTAACCTTCGCCGTCACACCTTGTTTTGCTTTATACTAAAAACTATGTCAAAATGATGAGGTGTCATTATGTCACACCTGTGGAACACCTTCTCACGGTCGTGAGTGGTGTCTCATAACCATCAGACACCTTGTCACAATCGTGAGTCAATGCTCACAGCTATGATAAGGTTGTGAGTGCTCCACTCTTTGTTCCTTTGGGTTTTCTCATCTTTTTTTTGCTTTAATCTTCTTGGAATGATTAGTAGTAACAAGATCTTAAAGTTTGATCACCACTAACAAGCTAGATAAGATCACAGATTTTTATAAAACCTAAAACAAAGGTTACCCTAAAAGGGAAAATCTCCAATGTTTTTAATTGATTAATAGAAATAATAAATTGTCTATTATAATAATAAAAAAAACCTTTTATAGGTATAACACCTTAAAATTAAAGTTCCAAAAAGAAATAACATCTTAAAAGAATAAAACACTAAACAATTAAAACACATTTTTTATGTCTAATCTGAAAGTGAACCAATGCTAGATTTGTTTTATAAATTTTAGTGTGTATATGTTTCAATTTGTTTATGTTCTTTCAGTCTATAAACCTAACAAAAGATTGATGCTTATTTACTTATGAGTCTACCACTAGTTATATTATATAACCTTTACCCTAAAAGATGGATTCTAACCTTCACTTGAATCAATATCATATGTTTGACTTCAGTCTCTTAAAGTAGCAAAACTTTGATCCTTGTGTAAGGATCCACCATTAAGTCATCGAGAACTTTTTTTAGCCTTCTTTGCTCTGCTCATTGTCAATGGTCCTTTAATGTCTTTCTATAGATCTCTAGCTTCTTTTAAAACTTAACTTAAACTATTAGCGACTTTTCTAAGCCACGCTTTATAGCTCCTATACTTTGAAACTTATTTAACCTGTGTAGATGATTGATTCCTATCATTTATCCCTCCTTAAAAGGATTTGTCCTTAAATCAACATCTTCATCTACAAAATCAAAAAGAATTTAGTGCTTGGCTAGGAATGCTTCTTTCACATCTCTGCTCTTACTACCAAACTCACTCTTTATCTCTCACATCCCTGCTCTCTTTTTTAATTTTTCCAAAATGCTTAAATTACTCCCAAAAATTTTCTCTCGTTTCTTTTCCCTTAAACTTTCTTACTCACTCAAATCTTGAGTCGATCTTTATAAACTTGCTTAGTTGACAATAGAGCAATGATAATCGATTTGTTATTCATAATAAAGAAATATCTGTTCTTATACCTATCATGTATGGATCTCATATAAAATTTCCAAGGACACCCCAAATAATGTAATCTACTTATAGCGATACCATATGACATTGCACTTTATCCTTACACCTCCTAATTGAGAAAGAAACTTGAACCTGTTTAGTTACCCTAACCTTTCCACCCTCATTTACCCATTATAGATTATATGGTTTAGGGTCTTTTGTAATTGGCAATCTCAATTTCTCCACTAACTCCACATTAGCTACATTTGCATAACCTCCCTAAATCTATGATTATACTTTAAACTTAATCTTTGACGAAACACCTTTTATAAAAGAGATTGTACTGATGTTCATTCACATCATCCTTTCTTACATACATACTTAATATCCTCCTAGTGTTTAGTAAACTTTCTTCTTTAGGTTTTATAATACACTTATAATCATTAACATCCACCAAACTTAATGTATCACCATATGCTTCCTCTTCACTTTTAGACACGTACTATACTTAATGCATGTACCTTTAGTTTATTTACATTATATTTAACTTTGGACCTTTCTCTTCCTCTTTACTTTATGATTTGCTTTAAAATGGACTTACAGTAGAAACACTAAAGAATTTAAAAGGCCTCTTTTTAATTTAAATTTTTTACCTTTTATGAATCATGTGAAGTACATCCTCTAACTCCATATAATGATGTAACTCAACAATATTGGCAATTTTTAGATTTAATCCTTGTTGCCTCCCAGTCTTCCTTCACATTTGCCCTAACTATAACAACCTCCTTTTTCTTAAGATATTGCTATACACTCTTTGAATCATATTTAAATGTTTTCATCTTTTGATAGAGATCCTTATAATAGGAGTTTGGTATAAAGTATTTTCTCATCACCATTTTCATCTCCTTCCATGTCCTAATAAGTAGTTCTCATTTGATCCTTCTAGTGAGAATTTGTTAATCCCATCAATATAGGACATAATCACTAAACTTAATAATATTTAATTGAATATTTATGTTTTTTAAAAAGTTGTAGTAGTCAAAAACTGGCTTAACATGTTTCTCCCACTATTAAGTTACTTAACTATTTCCATAGTTCATACTATATTTAAGTATTACCGATTGAGCTACTCTAAATAAAGTGGTCATAAGTATAATTGAAACATAGTAATTCTCCTATGAGATACTTAGTAATCTCAAGTTTAAAGATCAATTATACCCTTATAATGAGGAAATTCATAGACACATAAATAATATTCTATTTTAGATCCTCATAATTAGGTCAATTTAGTGAATTTATTCTCTAATAAGTAATCACGCATTTGTTGAATTATTTACATACTTCAATTTATAAGATCAATGACTTTCTTCATATACTTCTAATTCCAAAAAATATAATTTTAAAGTAAAAATATACCTTAAGTAAGATTCACTTCTAAAATTAATATCTACACAATCTTGAACTCAAATATCAATTCATACTTAAAATAACATAAATCTTTAATACTTCATAAGTACCATATATCTTAAATACTAAATATCTTTAGTACATTATCTATGTGCTTAGACTTAGAATAGGCAAACAAGTTCTTTATCTTTCTTTATTGATCTAATTCTCAAATTTAAGCTAATAACTTTCATAACCATTAAAAGTTGCTTTTGGATTCATCATATTTTCAACAATTAAAAATATAAATTTTGTTCTGCATGACCAATATTTCTCTACATACACCCACTAAAGAGTGCAATCAAACTCCCACTAACCTTCTGACAAAATATTAAATTAACAATCATCTCTAAAACAAACTCTTTGAATTCATCATGAAAATGAATCTTTCAATGTTTTATAAATCAAATTTATTAAGATCTAAATGGGTGTATTTTCATATGATTTAAACCTTTCAAATTTCATCTTACTCTCACTACATATCTTGAGAACCACTCTCTTATGAATATACATTGAAACAAACACTTTATTAAATAGGTTCTATAAGATTATACCTAACCTTTTAGATTTTTTCAATAGGTTCTATAAGATATACCTAACCTTTTAGATGTCTCATAGCCTTTATTTATTCGCTTTAGTTCTAAGCTTATTGGATAGTGTATGCTTTAACCAAGCATCATATCCCAAAATCATTAACTATAACTCTTTCCAAGTCTTACCAGCTCATATCTTATATGAAAATTTGTTTATTATTGTAATTATAATTTTTTGAAATAAGTTGTTGTACTAAGCTTAGCTATAAAAAAAATAAATTTTGCACTATACAATATCTCATATTGCAATTTTCTTCTTTCATAAATCTATAGGATTATGAAATTTATTTATAAAGGTGTTTACCAAAGAATCTCATTCCTTATAAGTTATTGAAAATTTTGATATCTCATCACATCCATCTCATCGAAGAGCTTTAGGATTCTCAATGCTTAATTTCTACTTAGATTTCAAATTTTGATCATTTAAAAAACTTTAATCAATATTTCATTTAATTCCTATGACTATATCAAACAAAGCCATTAATAAATCTAATAAAATAACCCTCACTATTATTCGTAAAGATAACTTTAATCTCTCTAGTGGGTTAGGATCGCATTTAAATTTAGTTGATCTTATGTTTGCTCAACAAATCAACTAAACTTAAATTAGGTAGATAATAACTTTATTAGTCACATTTATATGAACCCTAGACCCGTTAGAAGATAACTCTTTGCCATAATATATTCTATATATTATTCTTTACCCTTCCTCTAAGTTCATACTATCATGAGCTTGTTTATTCAAATCATACAAATTTAGTTAAGTAAGACTCGTTAATTTAAGATAAAATATATTTGCGTTAAACAGGCTTAACTTTGCTCAACAAGCCTTACAATACATAGAATCAATTTTATTCTTAAATAATGGAAGGCAATTATCACATTCTTAATGTATACTTAATATTCTAATTAGGGATTTGATCTTTTTATTGTCCCATGAGACACATTTTACATGTAAAATGGTATACATTTTAAACATGCAATTCCTCATGCTAATGTAATCAAATTGTAAGAATAAAATATTATTTGATTCTAATCATATATATAATCTCCATAGTTTAAAATAATATTTTCAAATCTCTAGATAATTAATTTAGATTAAACACATTGATTTCTAAATTAGATTCTTATTCCAAATAGAAATTTTATTTTATTTTAAATTTTTAATTGAAAACTACTTCCAATTATCTTAGTTTTTTAATGAATTTTAATTGAAAATAATTTTTAATAAATATTCTCCTTATTTATTATAATTTATAAAATTTTCTTTTTCAAAATTTTATAAGTAACGCATTCTAATCCAGTTAAAAATGTATTCTTAATCTAATTACAAATAACATTTCCTTAATTAGAAAAATATTTTGTAATGTTAAAGAAGACAACTTCCAAAATTAATAAAATATTTTAAATTTAATTAAGAAAGTTCATTATATTATTTTAAAAATTAATTTGTCAACTACTTAGAAAATAGTTGTTTAATAGATTAAAATATTTTCTAAAACATCACAGAAAACTCATTTATTAATTAATAGAAAAAATATTTTCTAAATTTTATGAAAATGCTTTTTTTTAATTAACTAAGAAGCATATTATTCTAATCAATAATAAATTTTAAATAGAATAATAACCCTCTAAAATAATAAACTTATCTTATTTCAACTGAATTGAAATAAATAGTTTAATTAAGAGAGTGTCTTTCATAATTACTTAAGAGAATAATTGTCTTAATTTTAAAGGACTCTAATTGATTATTAATTTCATTCTAATTAAAATTCAATTAATTTAATTTTTAGAAAATAACTTTAAAAATTAATTAAGATTCAATTTAATTACTAAGCTTAATCTAATTAAGAAAATAATCAATTTAATTTTTCTCATATTAATTAATAAAATCTTATTATATTTATTTATCTATAATAGACATATAATTTTCTTTATAATTTTGAAAATACTTCTCGAACTTAATCCTGTGTCTAAATAAATATAAATATAAGAAAGCAAGTAATGGGTTATATGCTAAGACAACCAAATAAGATTAGGACTTTAATCATTTATTTAGTTACTCTTAAAATAATAACACTCACTAATATTAGAAAATATTACTTTAAAATTTCTAGTGAACTAAGACATCATTTAAATATAGTTGATCTTGAGTTTGCTGAACAAATCAACTGCATTTAATTAAGTATATTATAACTTTATCAATCACATCTCATGTAACTCCTAGATTTGTTAGGTGACAACTCTTTACCAAAATATATCTTATATATTATTCTCAACCTACTCAATAATAATCATGCAATTTTAATCATGTTAAACAATTAAAGAAGACTCTAATACTACTATTAGAAAACTAATCATGATCAAATCACTGGTGTAGCAAAACAATAGATTTTACAATTTTTTATATGCTCTCTTTAATTAAACAACTTGAAAAGTACGAATTATAAATAAAAATGTTGAAATGTACTTGATTCAACAGCAAGTTGTCTCAATATCCATCCTTTAACACTATTTACAAATCAGAGAAAAAGAAGTCAAGTTTTGAGAGGAGAAGGTAAGAGTGCTAACTCCCTTATGTATTCCTCTTGTTTATAGATAAAGATAAAAGAGTTTCTTTCTTATTAAAATTAAACTTCCTATTTATAATTAAAGTCTAAATCTAGTTATAGTTACAATTTAATTTTAATAAATTCAAATATATCACATTTGATCCCTAAGGTTTGAGAAACTTCACAATTAGGTTCAACTTAGTTTAAATGATTTCTCTTTTTAATTGCTCTTTTATGTGTGGCCTATTAGGTTCCTAATATATTGTTAATATTTATAAATTCTAATTATAATTTATAGAATTAGATAAATTAAAAATTCATTTAATTTATCTTTAATTTACTAATTAAACAATGTATAATAATAGATTAAGATTAAGATTTGGCAACATATCATGACCACTCAAATATTATAAATATCAAAGTGGTTTGACTCAACTTGTCGATACATGGTTATGATACATAATTTAATCATTTCATCATATAGTGTTCCAATCAAACATAGAGTGTGGATTTAATATCTAATATTTAAATCCAATTATGTATATTCTTTCTAATTATTAATTGATTTATGTTTGATATTTAAAAACTCTTTTTCAAATCTCAAATCACCCAAATCAAAGAATTCTTTAAATCACTACTAATTAAGAATAGTGGAGTGTTCTTCCTAATTACTTTATAGTAACATATCATTTATTTACTTACTCAATTAACTCCATATGATTCATAATATATCTAAGTATTATTGATTGAACTACTCTAAATAAAATAGGTTATAACTAGGGGTAGTTTTGGCCCAGCTCGACCTGTAGTCAACAAGCTCGAGCTGCCCAAGCCTGAGGCGAGGCTCGACGGGTAACTGCAAAATGACATCATTTTTATTTTAAAAAATAATAATAATTTGAGTATAGGCTAGGCTCAAGTAGGGTGGCCTCAAGCCCGATCGAGCCAGGGCTCAGGCCTACTACCTTGGGCCCGATTGGGTCTCAAGTTGAGTTCATGCCTGAGGGCCTAGGCCCGACCTAGCCTATTTTCATCCCTAGTTATAGCTAGGGGTGTTCATGGTAGGATAACTTGACCCGTTCATAAGTAACCTGAACCTGAACCTGAATGTCAGGTTCGGCAATTTCACGAACCTAAACCTAAACCTGAACCTAAAGAACCTATAGGATCGGTTAACCTATATTCAAGTTCGGTTCTCAGGGTAACCTTAACCAATTCATATCAATATATATGATAAAAATTATTAAAAAATTGGTGAAAACAAATACAAATTATTCATAAAAGTATGCATACAAAATCTATCAAAGATTAATCCAATATGTTAAACCCAAGCAAAGTAAAAATAAGCCAAACAATGTCTTATAAAAGAT
>JAOTBA010014950.1:0-10403 GCA_025629845.1 Erythroxylum squamatum
CATGACACTTGCCATAAAAGGATTAGATACATCTTCTTGTCTTATGACTTCATAGACACTTATCTCTACTTCATTTATCACGCAATTTGTCACCCAAAACTCCAATGACTCATAACAATAATTCCTAAAATCATGTATCTAATTTTCAGTGCCATTGGACAGTAATTGTCTATTACCAGTAACCAATCAATCTGCCAATTGGCATTGTTCCTAATTCGAGAAATTCCCCACAGATTTCAGGAAATTTTTCCTAAAATTCTCCAAAATTGCTTTCACTTTCCAAATCAGTTTTCAATACCAATAACCCATAAATCTCAATACAGTCACGTCCATTACCAATTATACCCGGAATGGCAATAAATGCATGTACACTGATTGTTATATGCAAGGATTTACTAGTCACGTGCATGTGTCCCTTATGGGATGCATGAGCATGAAATGTGTTGTCCCAATTTCACTGATTAATCACACATATACCAAATGTTTAGGGTTCTAACCCTTTGGATGAAAACGGGATGTTACATCTGAAGATATCCAATGTTCATTAACAACATGAAAAATATCCAAACTATCTCACCATAATAACGTGTAACATAGATTCCCTCAACCAAGATAAGAAAATTAGCTACTCATAATTGAATTGAAATCAAAGAACTAACAAAGTAAATAGTCTCCATCCCTGATCTTTGATGAAATAAACGAAAACACTACTTAGAATTGTGCAGAATGTAAAAACAAGAAAAACCAGAAAGTTGCGGCAGTCTAAAAGTAAAAACATACAATTATCCCCTCCTAAACCTAATATGTCTATATATCCATACGACAACCATCCAAGTTTCCTATTTGATGTGAATCTCCTCATTATCTTCTCTTGATTTTGTCCAGATTAGGTGCACTTCTATTTTCGGTAGGAGACTTCTTGGAAAGATGGCAAGAGGATCTTTAAAGATTGTGTTTTAATTGGAATCAAATTCTGGAATTTTATCTGCAGACTCCAGATTCCATCCTTAGGCGTGCCCACGCTTAGTCTCTGAATTTCGGCCAAATTGGGGATTTCGGATTTCTTTCCTTCTTTTGCATCTTTTTGATCCTTTTTCGTCCTTAGAGTGTTGAAAACCATCTGTAAACAATTATAAAGCAATTCCATCAATTTCGGATAATAATTTCAATACCTTAACAATAATTACGCCCAAAATAAATGCAATTTAAATGACTTAACAAATGACATTAACATCTATTTTAAAATAAGTGTTACTTTAGTTATTCTTATTAATTGATTGAATAACAATTTTACCATAACTATGCCGATTATTTTCAATTATTCAATCTTACTTTAATAGCTAATATAATATGAACTGAAACTAAAGCTTGAATTTGACCAAGCGTCTATTTGAAGGTATAAACCTTAGATAAAAAGGAGAGCTCCTACCACAGGATAAGGTAAAATAAATTAGCCTCTAATATTAGATATGTCACAATCTTTAGTTATTAGTTCTGGATCAATCACGAACTTATATAAACATAAGAAATTAAAAATATATTTATTTTGTTATTCATTTGTTAATGAAAAAACTTGAACATCCTATTGAATAGTTTGAAGAAGTTACAAGATGAACGAATTAGCTACTACAATTTCGACCAACCTTAACAAAAAGTTGTGTAACTTCATACCGTTGACGTCTTTCTACGCATTGCTTAATGGGTGGATTCTCTTGACAGATCATAGAAATTGAATATCTATGAACTTATTTAAGCAAGTAGTAGGAGACTTTAGTAACTATTTATAGAAACCTTGTTGGGTTTCTCCATCATAGGCATAATAAGAACCCGAATCACACTAATAAGGAATCATTTTTTCCATTAGACTTAGCATATTTAACCACATTTTTATTGTTCTACTTTATTATCTTTAATTCAAATAAACTAGATTTTTTAACTTAATTTTTTTCATAACTCGTAATTAATAAAAGTATGAAAGGAATTAAAATTCTCACATTCTTTTCCTTATAAAAAAAGATAAGATCAGAAATGTATTGGTAAGGGATAAATTAAAAGTAGGTAATATTATTGACAAACTAAGAGAGACAAACTAAGAGAGACTAGGCTTAGATGGTTTGAACATATTAAGGGGAGACACTCAGACACTCGATTTAGTAGTTTTATTATTATTATCATCATCATCATCATTATTACTTTTCTTCTTCTTTTTATTATTATTTTTTATTGTTGTTTTTATTTTATTTTCTTTCTTTCTTTTTCTCTTTCTTCTTGAAAATCTTTTGAAAAGATTTTCTCTACTAGTTAAGGATAAGTTTGCGTTCTACTGAACCTCCTCAGACTCCGAGTTTAATGGGATTTCTATTGGTGTTATTGTTATTATTATTGTTATCGTTGTTGGTGTTGTTGTTGGTGTTTTCCTAGGAAAATATTAATTATAAAACATAGCAAAGGTAAAAGAATAAAAGAGAGGTTATGAAAATCAATATAATGGTCGAGCAATATATATCATTTGATCCAAAGATAATGAAAGTCCATCATGCATTTCGTAAGGCTTTTAATACCAAAAATATTAGGTATATATGTCATATGTGACATAGATCTAATACAATCATACATTTCTAATATCTTACTGTTATGAATAAGTGTGGAAAACATTAATGGTACTTGTATAATTTGAAATTGATCATTGTTGTGTTTGTAAGTCTCAATTTATTTTAACTTTATATTAAACTGCAATAGAGAAATTTGCTTTTTCCCTCAATATGTGTTAAAATGCATTAGAGAAAACTTGCACAAGATTGGATTGTTACATATTTCTCAAAATATCTAAATATGTATGGAGATATAAGATCAAACTCAACCTACATATATGCCTACTAACCATTAAAATGCTTAAAATCAACACAACCCATGCGAACCAATCGCCCCCTAAGAATTACACTTGTATTATCACAATGTACAATAAAATATAAGACTTAGAACATTATGAAGATCATCTATATATTTATGAAAATAGTACTTTTATATTACATGAAAATATAACTGTATCAGGAGCAAAAATTACATTAATCCCTAACTAATAATGTCTAAGACCTCAACAATCTCATATTGTAGACATGACTCTAAAAAATAGTTAGGAAAAGGCCTTTAGTTAACATATCAATTAATATATACTCTGTCAAAATATGTTGTTGGACCCCGTTTTCATAGCCCAACATCCAGAATCAGTCATCATAATCAAACTCATTTCTCCTATTTCAGCAAAGATTTTGGGAAACCTCAAACTGAAATTTTAATTTGACTTCTTCAGAACATTTGTTCCCCATTGTCTTAAGGTTTTAATAACACCAAAATCATTTAATTTGGTTCAAAAATTTGAAAGTTATACCCGAAACATTTTTGGACTGTTATTAAACTGAAACAGTACACTATACTCAACTTCTATCAAGAAATTGAAAGTTTTAGAGACTAAATAAAAATTTGATTCCTTCAGATAATTTGTAGCTTTATGTCTCTAGTTTATTTAGAAACAAGAATCATCTCATTTAAAGCTCTACAGATCTAGATATCATCAAAATACCGAAGTATGTTTAGTAAAAGATATCCAATTCATACTCTTCCAACCTATATCCTTACTTTGATTCAATCAATCTTTTTCAAATCAAAACCAAAAGCTATACATTTTTTTAGAGAGATAGACGAATATGTTAGGATACTATTTCTTCAAAAATCAAGTCATTTGGAGGTTGGATGACAAAGTTATGGCCAAAAGAGTCAAAGGTATTTAGGTCTGGGAATGCCTGCGGGTCGCAATCGCGACTTGCGCGAAAATCCGCAGAGTCGCGACCGCGATGAGTCGCAACTTCCTTGTTTTTCTTCGTCCGACCTGTTTTAGTAAAAAAGGCATAGCTTTCACTAGGGATATCGGATTAAGGTCATTCAAAGACGGTTTCGAAGAAGACTTCTAGACCTACAACTTTCATGAAGATTCCCGAAGAAAGTTTTTGACTCTAAAAGGGGTCAAAATTTTAATTTAAAGTAGCTATTCGGTATGTACATCCCATGCAGCATTACTAACTTATAATGATCATATCTCTCAATTCCAAAATCCAAAAATTTCATACTTTATATCATTGGAAAGCTAGAAAGACAATCTACAACTTCTAAGAAGATAACTTTGTCCAATTCAGCCTAGATCAATACAGTTTTTCCCCAGAAGTCAGAACACAAATTCTTACCCTATGAAAACTTGAAAATGCAATGTACAAACTTTGAGAGTCATAAGCAAAAACGCAATCATATTCCATTAGCATCAAAAGATAAGAGTTTTACAAAACTTTAATGGGCATTTCAAGCCACATTACATCATTTTCTCCAAAAACCCAAAATACAAAAGGTACTTGCACTAATAAACTTGAAATGCGATTAAAGCCTTGCATTTACAAAATCTAGCTTAAAATACAAAATATGCATAATCGGAGTGATGCCTTGTCTCTCACGCTCACTCGATCTCTTGCTCATCACCTGAAGATGGGAAGGACTGGGGGGGGGGGGAGCTTGAAAGCTCGTAGGTAACAAGTTTATAACGAGTAATAAGCAAAATCATTCAAAAAGTTTATTGACATAGAAAATTCTTATTGAATCATAAAACACATGTTTCTCAAATTCTCGTCATGTAATCAAATTCACAAACAACACAATTTATGCATTCTTCAACTTGTTCATAAATTATGAACACATAAGCACATCAGAATAGTTTGGGTAGGCCCATAAAGAGAACGTACTAACACAATTCTGTAAAATGATCTTGTGTAGCCGTGAACAGAACGTACTATCACAATCCCACATAATAGTTTTGCATAGCTGTGAACTTAGGGGAGTCCGTGAAGGAGCTTCATGCCACTAGCGGAAAGGAGACAGAAGCCTTTAGTCGAAGTGCACTTGACATACAGAATGGACCACACCAAACCCACATAATCATGCATTTCACAACTTGTAAACGTATTGCTCAAAATGACACATTTCTAAAACATGATTTTTCATAAACATGAAACATTTCAAAACCATTTTCCATAACCATTTCACAATTCATCATCAAAATTCATACACCAAACATGTAGCAATTTCTCAAATCATTCAAAAGCAATAAATGTAACATTTATGAAGCAATTGAAATCATCTTACTTTCTTGATTCAAAAGAAAACATTAGTGGCTCATTGACTCCATTATAAACATGAAACCCACCTTGAATTCCTTGCTTAATGCTTGTTCAAAGTTGTCTCTCCTCTTGCTCCTCTTGTCTTTCTTAATTCCCTTTATCAATGACCAAAATTCCCATTCACTAAGAATTCAAAATGGATAACCCAAAGAAACATAAAATTGATCTTAGAAAGCTTAAACCCATTCATTTCCTATGTTTCTTGAACTAAAACCCTTCCAAAATTCAAAAGATTACACATGAACTTACCTTGAATCTTCACCAATCAAAGAGTTTCTTGGCTCTAATGAAAGCTCTTCTCCTCCTCTACATTTTTCTCTTCTTGAACCACCTCAAAATCTCTCTCAAAAGCTAAGAAATGATGAAACTCTAGCTCAACTCTATTCTTTTCTCTCAAACCACCGAAACTCTCTTCTCCTTTCGTTTTTCTCTCTTCTCTCCATCAATTCACGTTTTGCTTTAAGGAAGACTACTTTTCTTCTTCCACTTATACCGTTAATGAATATAAAATACCCATTTTGCCCTTCCTTATATGCCTTGCATCTTTTATCCTTAAGTGATCTCCCAAAAATGCCCTTCATGGAATCTTACTGCCTTAACACTTTAATTCAATTAAACTATGTCATAAAATCTTACTAACAATAACATATTAATTAACTCCGTAAAATAAATCCATAAAGACCTCATAATTAATTTAAATCATGCTTATTCATGAAGAAAAAATTCAGGGGCCAACAGAATGTCCTACCATTGTGAAAAATCCACATACCTTGACTTATTAAGCATCATTTGTAACAATTTGTCTCACGAAAGATGTCAACCCAGCAATTTGTTGCTCCAATGTGGCAGTACTAGCTTCACTGACTTTCAATGGTCTGTGTTCCTCTCGAATGTTGAATTGTTGAGAGTTAGCAGCCATGTTGGAAATTAGATTTCTAGCTTCAATGGGTGTCTTATTTACCAATGTACCCCTGCTTGCTACATCTATCATACTTCTTTCTTTTAGCAGAATCCCCACATAGAAGTATTGGATTAAAAGTTGCTCACTAATTTGATGGTATGGGTAACTAGCACATAACCTCTTGAAATGCTCCCAGTACTCATATAAAGTTCCCCCATGGTGTTGTCGAATTGCACATATTTCCTTTTGAATATTCGTAACTCAAAAAGCAGGGAAGTACTTATTTAGAAAAAGTCCTGCATCTCATTCCAAGTAGTGATCGATCCAGATGGTAAATAATAAAGCCAATCTTTCGCGATGTCCCTTAATGAGAATGGGAATGCTCTCAAATTAATCTGCTCTTCTTGCATCCTGACTAGCTTTATGCTAGAATAGACCACATGGAACTCCTTAAAGTCCTTAAGAGGATCTTCACCTGGCTTACCATGAAAAGTAGGAAAAAGATGAATTAGAGCAGATTTAAGCTCAAAAGTGGCATCAATAGCAGCAAAATCAATGCACAAGGGTTTATAATTAAAATTAGGAGCAACCAATTGCCTAAGAGAGAAAGAATTATTTTGTTCAACCATGTCAGAATCAAATTCAGAAATAGAATCACTAGAGGAATTAGAAAGCAAATATGAAGCTATTTGAATTCTTGGTGAAGAATCAAGTCCCTTGTTAGATGGTGATGGATCCTTGGGACTTTGTGTAACTTGTCCTCTCAATCTTGGTATCATTTTTCCAATTTAAGGATCAAATATCAATTCACTAGAGTGATAAGAAAAGAAATTAACCATAAACGAAAATAAAATAAAACAAATAAATTCACAAAAGAAAAGGATATTAATCCCAGGCAACGACGGCAAAATTGGTAGCACACCATAACACTACACAAAATAAATAAACCCACAACTATAGTAGTAGCAAGTCTGGGTTGATCCCACAGAGATTAATTCCAATTACTTTTCCAAATTACAGTATATGTAAAATAGGGGGTTTGGTTCACTACAAATCAAAAAAGAAGTAAAACTAAATATATAAAAGCAACTCAAATTAAACAGCAACAAAGTGATAAAATCGATTAATGGTTTGATATCCAGTTCTTTGGTTTAATTTCGGCCTACACACAATTTCACATACGTCATTGCATTATCGTCTTCCTACATTTCTTTAGACTATTAATCGTGAATTAACAACAAGTTATGTTAATCCTGATGTTTCCTTAGGTCGTAGTTAATCAAAAAGGGTTCGTTAGTTAACCCTAACTATTAGGAAACCTAGAACAAGCTCTCTAAGTTTATCCAGACAACCGCCTTATAAGTGAGAAAAATGAACCAATCTAAGCAATAATCTCACAAGTTTAGATTATTTAACTTATGTTGCATTATCCCTAATGATGTAATATCGTTAGTTGCAACATACAACTTCCAATATCCGTTGTTGGGAAGATTAACCCTCTATCTTCTCTATCAATCTCTAAGAAATACCTACGAATAGCCTCTGATATGTGAAAGAATGAAGAAAATTGCCTTTAGTTTTTAGAATAATATAAGTCATCACAACTTAATGCTTTTATAATAGAAACTATAGGTCATAGGAGGTATAGGTGGCAATTTCATCGGTGTGAATTGTTGTGTCACGCTCGTTATCATATGATGGGCTTGAAACTAGTCTCATAACCATGACAAATTATATGGCTATGGAGGTGTCTCACGGCCATGACAAAAGTGCCTCACAGCCATGACAAATTTGTCATGGCCGTTAGACACCTTCATGGCTATGAAACTTGCATCTTTCCATTTCTTTGGTGTTTTCTCACTTCCTCTTCATTCTAAGCCTTCTTCTTCTTGCTCCTTGAAGCCAATTGAGTGTGAATCTGAAGAAGATGGCTCAACGAGTATGCTTTCGGCTTGCTTTAGCTGTTATGCTTCCAAATTGTACCTAAGATCAAATATGAACTAAATTGAGTGTCTTAAGCATTTTAAAGCATTTTTTGTATAGTAAACCGTGTAAGTTTACGATAGCCCTTCACCATCTCATTATCCCCACTTACCCCTTTTAACCCTAATTTTAGTATTGTTCTTGCATATTTGTGACACCAAAGTAAGTATTCTTATTGATTTCAATTATTTATACATGAATAATTATGTACTTTGCAATTTAAAGAGATTTTCACCCCCAAAAATGTTAAGGTTAGGGTTTGTGATTTGTGTAACTTTTCTTGATGTTGTGCTTGACTGTGATTTAATAGTTGAATTTCATCCTCATCCATTTGATTTATTGATTTAATTTAATTAGATGCATATGATTTGGATGAAATCTCAAGTTTATGTGAATTTTACTCATTAAATGCTAAATTGTGACGAATTTTCTCGTAATTAAGATTAATTGGTTGTTTTTTATAGTTATTTGAAGTTTTTTCTTCTTTAATTTCATTGTAATTTTGATTTTTACAAGAATATAATGTTCAATTTTGTTAATCTTAGGTAATTGTTAGATTAGTTGTGTTAATTTCAAGTTTAAGGTTAATTTTGTAATTGCATAGTTAAGTTAGTTTTATCTGTTAACTGCAATTGTTTCAAATTCAATTTTATGATTAATTAAGTTATTAATTAATTTTCTAATTATTTTATATTGATTTTGTTGGGTCCTTGCCCTTGTGAGTCACATGCCCGATGTCCTACGTGAGATCTGGACATGCATCCCAAAAGGGTGGCGTGCCCACACCAGTTAAACATAAAAAACGAACTCGTTTCTCCTACTTCTGAACAGATTTTGGGAGACCTTGAATCGGAATTTCAAACTGACTTCTTTAGAACACTTGTTCCCCATTGTCTTACATCTCTAATGACACCAAAATCATTCAAATTGGGTTAAAAATCTGAAAGTTATAGCCCAAACATATTCGGACTGTTATTGTATTAAAATAGTACACTATACTCAGCTTTCCTACCGAAAATGAAAGTCTTAGAGACTGAACTAAAATTTGAGTTCTTCATAGGATTTGTAGCGCTATGTTTGTAGTTTATTTAGAAATAAGAATCATCTCATTTTGAGCTCTACAGATCAGGATAGCATCACAATAATGAAGAAAGTTCAGTAAAATGTTCAGTTCCTGCTCTTCCAATTGATACCCTCAATTTGATTCAGTTAAACTTTTTTTAATCAATCCCAAAAGCTATAAATTTTTATGGAGACATAGAGGAATGTGTTATGAATTTAATGCTTTAAAAATTAGGTCATTTGGAGGTCGGACGGCAAAATTATGGCCAAAAGAGTGGAACATGTTCAGGCTTGCTGGGGGGGGGGGCCTGCGGGTCGAGATTGTGGTCGCCGCCGCGAAGTCGCAATGGCGACTTTTGCGATCCTTCGGCAAAGTCGCGATCGCGATGCTCGCAATCGCGACTTGCCTCCTCCCTCTTTTGTTCTTCTTCCTCATATCTGTTTGGTAAAATGAGCATAACTTTCACTACAGATATCGGATTAAGGTCATTCTTGGACCGTTCCAAAGAAGACTTTTAGATCCATGAAGACCCCAAATTTTTTTTTTGCCTCTATAAGGGTGCAAATTTCAAAATAATATAGCTTTCCCGAATGTCCATCCTATGCAACATCACAAAATTCTAATAATCATATCTCTCATCTCCAATGTCTAAAAATTTCATACTATATATCATTGGGAAGCAAGAAAAATAATCTACAACTTCCAAGAAGACAACTTTGTTCAATTCAGCCTAGATCAATACAGTATTTCCCTTGAAGCCAGAACACAAATTCTCACCCTTATGGAAAACTTGAAAATGCGCTGAACAATTTTGAAATTGTCATGGGCAAAGCACCATCATATCTCATTTACATCAAAAGATAAGAGTTTTTACAAAGCTTTAATGGGCATTTCAAGCCACAATACATCAATATCTCAAAAGGCCAAAATACAAAAAAGATACAAGAGTAGTAATTTGCTCAAAATGTAACTAAACCCTTGTAGTTACAAATCTAGCTCAAAACACAAAAAGATGCAAATTTTGGAGTGATGCCTTGATTCTCTTTCACTCGATCTCTTGCTCATCACTTGGAGATGGGAAGGAATGGGAGGGTGAACTCAAAGCTCGTGGGTAACAGTTTATAACGGAAAAATAAGCAAAACCTTTGAAATGTTCATTTGCCAATACAAAGTTCTAATTAAATTCATCAAAGTATCATTCTCAAATTCATAACCGAAATTCACAAATTTCAAATCA
>JAOTBA010015011.1:0-10400 GCA_025629845.1 Erythroxylum squamatum
CCGAATGAGAAGAAGTTGCTCTATCAATGTGAGAATCCAATGCAGCTTGTTTCAAGATTTGGTATCCCTTTTTAACAGAATAAACACCAGAGGTAGATGCTGACCAAATAAATCGATCGGAAGAACCTTTATCACATAGGGGAATGCTTCGGATCTGTTGCTGCTGGTCTTCAGTAAAATAGTCTCTAACAGCCTCAAGCTTCCATTGTTCAGCTTGGAGATCAATTAAATCTGCTACTTTCTGAGGAGCACCAGAAGGAAGGTCTGCAGGTTTTGGCATTGAGCAACCCTGAATCCAAGGTTCGTCCCAAATATTGATGCTGCGACCATCAACTACCTGCCACTGAATATGCTGCTGCAAGAACTCCCTCCCTGCTAACAGACTAGTCCAAATCCAAGAAGCACGAGACCCTTTTTTGGCATGCAAACAGGAGGTCCTAGGGAAATACAATCCTTTTAACACTCTTGCCCATAATGCATTCGGATTGGTAAAAAGCCTCCAACACTGACGAGCAAGCAGAGCAATATTCAACAACTTCATGTCTTTAAAGCCCATACCTCCAGTCTTTTTACTTGCTGTCATTGTGAGCCAACTAGCCCAATGAATCTTATGCTCTTGATCCTTCTGCCCCCACCAGAAATTAGCCAGCACAGCATTAATCTCTTCACAGGTTTTTGCTGGGAATTTAATACAGAGCATTAAGTAAATAGGCATAGCACAAGCCACTGATTTGATAAGTACCTCCCGACCACCTTGACTGAGCAATTGGGATTTCCACCCATTCATCTTCTTGAGAATCCGCTCTTTGAGAAACTCCACTGCACGTCTCTTTGTCTTGCCCCAGAAATGAGGAAGGCCCAAATAAGTGCCAGGATTAGCAGCTTCCGGAATGCCCAGAAGCATCTTCAAAGCATTCCTCTTGCTCTCAGGTGTATTAGAGCTGAAAATAATACTGGATTTTGCTAGGTTGACCTTCTGCCCTGAGGCCTTACAATACTTATCAAGAATGGCAAACATAAGAGAAGCATTAGTAGCATCCGCAGGCAGGAAAAATAATGCATCATCAGCAAAAAGTAAATGGGACAAGACTGGACAATCTCCCACTAACCGAAGACCCTCTAACTGCCTACACTCAATGGCTTGAGTAACCATTCTAGACAGCACATCAACAACAAACAGAAACAGGTAAGGGGATATAGGATCCCCTTGCCTAAGACCTCTAGAAGGAGTAATAAGCCCTGACCTTTTACCATTGACAGTGAGGATATAAGTAACAGAGGACATGCACTCCATGATCCAGCTAATCCAAGTTGAGTGGAAACCCAGTTTGACCAGAACTTGATGTAAGAAGATCCACTCCACCCGATCATAGGCTTTAGTCATATCGAGTTTCAGAGCCAAACCCTCCCTCTTTCCTTTTCGGATCTTCAAATTATGAAAGACTTCACTGGCTACCAGGATATTATCCTGAATCTGTCGACCTTCCACAAAACCGCTTTGATTGCAAGTAATAAGATCCCCCATATAAGCTCGCAACCTCTCAGTCATGATCTTCGAAATGATTTTATAGCTGAAGTTACAACAGCTAATAGGTCTAAATTGAGTGACATCTTCTGGATTCTTGACTTTGGGAATCAAGGTCACACTGGTCTTATTCATTTCCTTCAACAGATGACCCGAACGAAAAAAGCTCTGAACCCCCGCAACAATAGCCTGCTGAACAATATTCCAAAACTTTTGATAAAACAAACCATTAAAACCATCAATCCCAGGAGCTTTCATAGCTCCAAGGCTAAACACAGCTGCCATGATTTCCTCCTCAGTCACCTCAGCTACCAAATGCTCATTCATTTCAGTGGTAACCACCCTAGGAACAACTTGAAGAACATCATCAATATCCCTACAGCCCTCACTAGTAAACAATTGTCGATAAAAATCACTAAATTGTGAAAGCACTCCAGCTTCATCTTCTATCCACTTGCCATCAACATCTTTGATACGAAGAATCTTATTGCTCCTCCGTCTATGTAAGGTGGACTGGTGAAAGAATTTAGTATTCTTATCACCAGCAGCTAACCATTGCACACGAGAACGAGGACACCAATATTGTTCTTCTCCCTCCCAAGCCTTCTTTAAAGTTCCCAACAGTTGCTTAATCTGCAGATTATCGTCCACACTACAATTGGATTTGTCCTGGACCTCAGCAATCTGATTCATGATGCCATCAATTTCCTTGCGAAAGTTTGGAAAAACCTTCCTACTCCAATCAATAAGAGCCAAGCGACAAGCTTTTTGTTTCTGAACCAGCTGAAACAATCTAGAACCAGAAAACTGCCGTGTCCAACCCGCAGAGATAATCTGGGCACAATCCACATGCTCACTCCATAACACTTCAAATTTAAATTGTCGGGCCCCTCTCTTCATGCTAGGAGCACTATCCAGTAACACAGGAGCATGATCCGAACCAATAATGGGCAAGTTAAAAACCTGAGAGCAAGGATATAATTCAAGCCACCTCTGATTAACTAAAACTCTATCAATTTTCTCCCTAATCTCCCCATCCTCCCTCTTATTAATCCAAGTATACCACAATCCCTGGGAAGGTAAATCAATTAAGCCAGCTTGCCCAATCATATGTCTAAAACCTACCAATTTGCCAGCTGCCCTGCGCTTGCCCCCCTCTTTCTCAGAATGGAAGAGATAATCGTTATAATCACCCATACAGATCCAGGGACAACGAATGCCCCTAGATTTCAGAACAATTCTCTCCCAGGACAGCTTTCTAATCCTCAGATCAGTATCACCATATACCCAGAAAATCTTCCAGAGAGCACCATCATCAATATTACACGCCTCCATAATGATAAGATGTTTATCCTGCTCCTCCACACTAACTGAGACACCCTCCATAATGATAAGATGATAAGAATTACATTACTTCATTCTTAATATAATTTGTTATTCTCACTTGACGAATATATTAGTGATTGTATAATTTAAAAAATCACTTTTAATACTCAAAAAGTCACATGAAAAAATTAAAATCTAATTAAAAACGTAAAACATATAATAATAACAAATTGATCAATTTTTAAACCCAATTTAATATTTTTATAATTTATAAATTAATTAAACAATTTTAGTAAATTAATCCATTAAAATAAGTTGTTGAAGCCAAAATAAATTATTCCAGTTGTATGATTTATTTGCATTTCACAAAAATTCATTTGCCAACTTGTAAAGTAAGACATTTTATAAAGGCAAAGCCTTTTTGTCCCTTATTTTCTGATTTGAATTGCTAGAATAGAATTTAGATGCGGGTGCAGAAAAGAAAACGTTGAAAATTTTTCCTTAAAGCTCGTAGCTTGCAGGGTAAGTTTACAAGTGAACCTGAATCCTGGCTAAGGGTTGGAAAATGAACCAAAACATCGTCCACCTTTACATTTTTCTGTTCAGCGACTTTACAACCTTCAGACTGGAAGGTAACGTATTTCTATACAATCAATACATTGGTGGACAACAATGAATTGCATCGAAGCTAGGACGTCGTGTCTAAAAGTTACAAATTTACATCATTTTTCCTCTTTGATTGCTTCCAGTGAAGCTAATTCTGCCGTTAGGCGCTCATACTCTAGTTGTACTTCTCCTAGGTCACTTCTAAGCTCTGTTACCTGCATCCAAAGGAGGTGATCAATCACTTCAGAATTTTCTTTTCATCTTGGTCAGAGTATTCAACCTCAAAGTTAAAGTTCAACGGTTGTCCTCGTTAACTGTGATGACAATTTCTAGTCGTGTTAAGTTAATATATCTCAAACAGATAAACTGACACTAGTGCTCTTTAGTTAAAGGGATTTTTTTCTCATATTTGAATTCATAATTATTAGCTTCTCAAGAATAGTGGAATATGCCTTGAAACACAGCCCAACTCATAAGTGAATGAGCTGACAAACAGTTTTGGTGAGAAACATAAAATACCTTTAGACCAAGTTCTTCCAGTGTCTTCTCTTTTTCCAAGCATCTGTAAAATGTAGACTTGTAAGTGAAGGTTTATATACTAATGAAAGTAGAAAAAACTCTTATTTTCTCCAAACAGATTATAAAGAGCACAAGATTTTATGTAGTTTCACAAATGTGCCTACATCATGGATAATCACTATTTTCATTAATCATAGCAAACAGTAAGATAACCCTATATATACCTAGGATAATTCCTTTTACAACATGGGCAAACAAAACTAAACTTAATGACTACAACACTCCTACTCTGACCCCAATTTGAAAAGCTTTAGACCGTCACTAGAGAATTGCGCAATGTTGAACCTTCATCACGAACACCCTCCCTCCCTAATCGGGGGATTCTTATAAAGTATTAGCCACAACTCAACAAATGGTGCTTGATGTCACAGAAATTCAGATCCACTAGCAGTCTACTAAAAAAGTCTCTCTCAACACAAGCAAAGCACTATTATAAGCAATCCTTGATCAAAGGATTGATTAAAGCTATGAGGTAAATGAACATGGTCATGACAATGTAAATCAATATACCTAATGCACTTACCTTGCATGGAGTTTCTTGTTTTCCTGCATCAAGCTTGCAGCCTCCTGACATTCCAACCGACTTGCATCAATATTCACAGGCTACCAATCAAGGACATAAGTGCATGTTAACAGTACAATTATTGAAAACTACATAAAATAAATACTTTTAAGGTAATTCAATGAGCAACTGACTAGGCAAGGAATTAATGGCCCAAGTTCAGTGTAAAAAATTGCATGCGTGGACAGGCTTCGTAGGTGATAGATTGGAAAATAACAAAAGTACTTATCCATATTAAATTTTCATATTCAAGAATCAACTATTCACAAAAGTAACCAATAGTACTCTCCCGGCTATTGTACCAAGACCTTATTTCAGAAACTGCATTAGCTCTCATGTATTTCTTTTTTTGCTGGGATAGATATCCAATCAAAGCAGAGAACGTGAGTTTGACAGGTAAACAAACATATGCATGTGCATCCTAAAGAAGCGAACACAGAATTTGCAGAAGATGAAAGAAGTACTAGTTTAAAAACAGTTTTTATTATAGCATATAGACTAAATATCTAATGCTGCTTTTGCTGACCTTTGTTTCCAAACTGTGGCCCGAAACAATTGTAAGGGTCCCAACCTGCGCTTGTCTTTTCACACTTTCAAGCTCCATTACATCTGGAACTGCCTTCCTCTTCATGTGTATTCCTGTCAAAGTACAATGTTTTAGTGCTAATAAATTGGACCTCAGTAACCGTACCAATCAGAGTAACACTATATCAAAAGCTAACCACAATTTGAAAGTCTATACCCGTTGCAGATGTCACACGGCTACCAACAGCAGAGCTTTTATTCAAAATGACAGGTTTAATTTTATCAAACGGTTCTGATGCTAGAGGTTTCTTTTTGACTTGATACCCAATCAATCCACAATGAAAATCCCTGCCAAAGCCAATAAGTGGTAAAAAAGCCATCGCATGCATATGCTATGGACATTTTTCTTTAAAAACACAAGACATAGCAAGTGAAATTCTTTTACCAGTACTCCCAAGTCATCTCCTTCAATCGACTTTCAAGCTTCTGAAAAAGGGGTGTTCTTTCAAAATCTTGTTTATTATGAGTGGGCTCAATAAAGTTTGCTTCTAGAACACCTAAGAAAAATAGAAATAAAAAAATCATTTATACACCATTCTGAATAAAATTAAACCACCCAGAATCAAATGACCATTCCCACAAAGAACTTTTTAAAGGAGAAAGTTGCCATGGAAAGTGTCAGACCAACAACCCCTCTGCCCCTGCTGTCTGCATAATTTACCACCCGCCAATATGGCTGTAATGCAAAAGATGACAGATTTAAGTTTCTTGCACTCAACTGGAAATGGAAGACAGTAGATATAACACTGATAGCATCAGGATAATACAGAGAAATAGCAACTAATTGGTATTCCTGAAATTCCAGAGAGATGTGCAGAAAAGTGAAGAAAGATAGATTGCCATTGTAAATTCAAAGCCATGACATTTCTATGAGTTTACAGGTAAAGAAGACCTTAATTATCAAACACTCACCAGTACCAGGCGGTTCTTGTGGTAAACATTAAAACCATGGACACTTATATGGGGAGCTTCTTTTAAGAACCCAATCGTGGTAACAACTTGAGCCTGCTTTTCAAATTAGAAAGTGACAATATTAAAAACCAAAAATTGTAAACTCAACCAATTTCGAGGGGATAATTTATTTAGATCAAATTTATCAACCTGAGAATTATGGAATAACTTGGGAGGTCATACAACTTATAAATTGAAAGGGATCACTAGCATAGTTAAATATCCATTTAACCTCACATTTGGTAACTCATGTTGAATGTTTTCGAAATGGAATAGATACATTGAATGAACAAAGAAAACCTTGATAATGAATTAATCATACCTCCAAACTGCCAACAGTATGCGGTTTATATAAAATGTATTCTACAAATTTCAGATCATTAGCAAGATTGTGATGCACCACAACCTGCCCACGAAGTACTATTTTGAAAGTGTCTGGTATCCGCAGGTATAAGATAGATAAATATGCCTGCAAAGCATGGGAGGCAGGGATTTAAAGATCTTAGCTTGTGCAAGCACAAGCTGTGTAAGAGCAAAAATATCTTCCCAGTATACTTACTCTCAGTGAATAATGCAATCGATTTGCGATATGCTCTTCATTCATTTTTCTCCAAGCTGGAGGTGCCTCCACTTTTTTAATATCACCAGAGATACGAATATCCTACAATTTAATGAATTAAATTATCTGAGAGGGCATTCAAGACTAAATATCAGATGAAGAAAAAGAAATGGAAAGAAGATTTAACCGCTGGATCAGTATCGAAGTCAAGGTCCATATTTCCATCATCACTCAACCACAAGTTGTAAATAATCACTTTTGTGCCTTGTGAACCAATATCATCAAACTGCAAAACTCTACAGATCAGACTAAGGTGGCTAGAAAGGAAAAAATAAGAGACAGTCAAAACAATAAAGATTATTGTTTAATGAAACAATAATCTTTATTGTTTCTCTTTTTGTATTTTACAGATAAACATGTTGAGAATGATTTAATACATCTAGCATCAGATGCCCTTATGACAAACTCATTATGGTTTCCCTTAAAGTTATAGGCTGATTATGTCTAACCAACTTAGCACCAAACATTTAAGCCATGTAATCTTACTAATGAAGAGTGGATAGTGTTATTTGGTCTAGATGCTTATCAGTTGCTTAAATATCATAATCATATAATCTAAGGAATAGCTAACTTCAATGTCTTAATGCTGCAGGAGCCAATTTAAACATCTGAATAGATAACATCCTCAAATTATTGGCATACAATACTATTACATTCTTAAAGGGTGTAACGAACCACCAGCAGAATTAAGACACTGCGTTATTTTCCCAACTATTCTGATATACTATATTATTAGATGGTTTAAGTCACTGTGCACGAAGGGAGGCAACTAACTTCAAACATTCAGCATGGGAAAGAAAGGAGAAAGATAAAACATTTGTGGTACATGTCTTATATGAGAGCATATGCATATGTGTGTGTATATATATATATATATATCAGTTCTCACAGGTAGATATTTAAAATATTTAAACAGCACAAGACACTTCGGAGCCCAATTTCTGAAACAAAAATTTTAACAGGATCATCATCAAGATTAAGTTGAGAGGACTACTACTTTGCGGAACTGCCAATCTCGAATCAACAAGCTATCAGAAATTAAGAGACAAAATATGAAAAACCCCTTTCATGTAAAGGCAATTGAAGAAGAAACTTCAAGTCAAAACACTTAGGGTTCTCAAACGGTGAAAAGAACCTCCAGCAGAACGTGTATAAACAAGTATTTGTGTAGCATCCTAATATCTTACAATCCAGGATTTCTTTGGTAATCAACACTAAGATGTCTAAAGGAGTATAAAAATGTGGATAGAGAGATCGTAGGAAGAGGGAAAACTAAAGCAACAAAAACAAAGAAAAACTCACTTGCTTCAGAAGCTCTACTTCTGTTGAATATGGAGACCATTGCAACAACATGGAAAGATTGGACATAACTTGTTCTTTACCACGCCAATTTGAAAACCCAAAATTTCCAGTTAGTTTATTGAACTCATAATCAACCTGCCAAAAAAGTAAGGTACAAGCGCAAATTCAAGACCATGAATCAAAGAGAGGGATAAATGTGCAAGCACTAGGACCCTCAGAGTGACACATTAAAAGGTACATCCCATTTAATTCAAACTAAAGTCCCTAATGATTGCCACTTTAACTCCATACCTCTACATTCTATCTTCTAATGCTCTTCCTATTCCATATTCTCATTTCTTACATGAAAGCCTAGCAAATTGTTTGGGTTTCACTAATAATTCAGATTTCTTGCAACAGAACAGGCAGAAAATTTAAAGCAAAGTTTAGTATTAAGGAAGAATAAAAGGTCTACACAAAAGATAAAAAGGAACATTGAGAAATTGTTCATGATAAGTTTTTTTTTCAGATCTTTTCACATAGACAGAATAAATAAGGTGCACAGCAAAAAAAGTTGCCATTACAAAACTCACCATTGGCACCACAATTCTGTTATGTCCCATTTGTCTCAAAAATGTATAGGAGAGGAGGCCAACGCTTTGAGTCAACACACTGCTCATTAAGACAACTAGTAAGAAATACAATCTTCAATGGGTGACAAGACATGCAGTAACTAAGTTAAAGAAAATCTTCAAGATTTGCACTTCTTCATGCATACAATCATGTTAATAATAATGATTGCTTTCAAGATGAGATGCCTAACAAGGGAAGAGAATGTGATTTGGAAGCAAAAAAAGATCGAGGTTTGACACATTAATTTATTCTATTGTGATTATTTACAACCTCTCTCTTTACCTAACCAATGTTTTGCATGTACCTTCCTTTTCTACCAATGCCATCTCTTTATCCCAATTTACTAAAGAACTTAAACGTGCAATTACATTCTTCAATACCTATTGTATGTTTTAGGAACAAACCTCAGAAAAGATAACTGAAACTGTTAAGATTCAAAGTGGAAATCTCTCTTTAACAACACAGCCATCTATCACAGGCCATCAACTATATTAGATTTTCCAGTGTGTCTCATTAAACATCGGTAAGTTAAGAAAGTAGCAGTTCTAAACATCCAAGATTTCACCCCTAGAGTTATTTGAGTAATACTAAAGCCTAAGCATAGATGGTAAAAGTGATTCACAAACAAATCAAGATACAGCGACCCAAATTCAAACAGACCTGTTAGCTGTACGGCGAGTGAAGACGATAACATCAGCTCCCAATCGCATGGTGCTTGTCTTGAAGCCATTACCATCTGAAAGGCCAAACCTTAAGAAATAAATAAGAATATGTGAATTATTTAACTTGGGTAGATTAAAAGATCCATACATTGTCCAATTGCCATTTTGGAATTTTTATCTGAAAATCCAAAACTCATGCAGCGCCTGATTGCTTCGGGGTCCATTCCACCACCATCATCTAGCAAATAACATAAGCCAAGGACAATAAGTTCTTCATTTTTTTTTCCTTGTAGAATTGCAGAATTTCTATATTGTTTGTATTTCACTTGTTATTTACATCAGTACATAGATACAAGTATATATAGAAATAGATAGGGCTATTATAGGAAACTAATATCTTTACATAATCTCTTAATATCTGTACATAATATCAGATCTGATCTCCTAACTATTTAGGAGTCAATCATATCGAGAAAATGTCCAACTGGATATTTCCCAACACTCCCCCTCAAGCTGGCTTGTATATGTCATCTGTTAGACCCCTAAGTTCAGAATGCGGGATCGTGCGAGTGTTGGCGAGCCTTGGCCAATGCTTGGCACAAGGAAGGCGTGTTGACGAGAGAACAAGGTAAAGTCTCGAGAGTAGGCGAGATTCGATACTCGTGGGCACGCGTAGGCACGCATTGGCGGAAATCTTCGACGAAACGTGAGATTCGGATGCGAGGCCGCGCGGAGTTAGCAAACTAAGTCGTGCGAGACCCGAGAGTGCGCGAGAAGGCACAAAGGCATGTGAGACCCCGCGAGGATGCGCGAAAGCATACGAGCGCGACGAGGCGCTTAAGCACATGACTTCGGCGAGGCAGGTCGAAGGTATGCGAACCTGCGAGGTTTTATGCTAACTTGGTTTGTAACTTGTAGCGACAAGATTGCACGCATGAGGGAGGCATGCGAAAACACTAAGGCATTGATGGGCGAGTGATATCAGACTTGATGTGAATTTTGGTAGAGTCTCGAACCTTGTGGAGATTGACTCGACCCAGGCTAGGACTTGACGGACAAAGGACTTAGCCA
>JAOTBA010015120.1:0-10395 GCA_025629845.1 Erythroxylum squamatum
CCAAAAATTAATCCATCATACCTCATAATTCATCTAAATCATACTTAATTCATCAAGGAAATTTCGGGGGCCAACATACTGAGCATACTGTGATAAATTAGAAATGCACATCATGCTTTAGTTAAATATGACATGCACATTTCTGTACATTAATATGATTGTACATGCATTCATGACATTGTCTGGGTATAATTGAGTTATGGAATGTGATTAAAATGTGATTTGACAATTTTGGAATATTTCAGATATTTTGGATTTTTTGGTTAATTTTGAAAAAATATTAATTTTTGGGTCAATTATAGTATGACACATGGCAATGTATAATTGTGACAAATGGCTTGTATATGTGGTGTTAAGTGGTAGACGTGATTGAGTGACAGATGTGAGACATGCATAATACCACGTGGGTGAAGCAAAACCAATTTTGCAGTTTGTATTGTTTTTCATTCGGTTTTGTCCAACATCAAAATCACCTAGTTGCATCTGTTGAGAAATTGGCTTTATCTTACTTAACAGTAAGAATTTCAATACTTAGAGAGTGTTTATTATGTTATCCTTTATTTTCTTCATCCACCGAGAACTTTATTGCCAGAATTTAAACTGAACCAAGTAAGTGATTTTGATGATGATTTAGTGGTATTTTGATATTGCATGCATTGGACTGAAACACTGGTGATAATTGGAGTAAAATGAAGACAATGCAGAAATGTATGAGAATTGATAAATATGGATACTCTGTTTCATTTTGAATAAAACTTGTCTGTTGGATTCGCTGTTCTTATGCGTGAATCTGTAGAGTTGTTTAAAATGTGCTGGAAATTTTGTTGAACCATGATTTTGATGATGGCTAATGTTAAAGATGATTATGCATGTGAAGGTATAGCAGTAGAGTTTGGGGAATACATGTCTTAAATGACTTAGATGAAGATTTGAAATTATGATTGTGGGAAAAATGATGAAAAATTTAAAGTTGCATGTGTGATAATCAGATATTGATGTTAAGTGTGGAGTTTGGATTTTTGTACTGTGTGTGTGAACTGATAAGTTAAAAATGAAGTAGGGAACTTGTTTGCAAGTTATTGGAGTTAATTTATGAAAGATTGAATTTTTGGAAAAATTTACAGTAGAGAGAGAGAGAGGAAGAACATGGAGTTTCGGATTTTGCTGTTTGATTGATAAAAATTGATTCTGATTTAGTTGGAAATTGAATTGGAGTTTGAAATGTTGAAGAGATAAGTTGGAAGGAAGTGGAAAGGCTAGAAATGAAAGATTTGTTGGATGAAATAGAGAAAAGAATCAATAGCTTCTTTATTTGAAAGATTTGCCGAACATCCTTCAATCCTTTTTTTATAACTTATTTATTCGACATCCAAATGACTTGATTCTTGAACCAATAGCTTCATAAGACATTGATCTACATCTCCGCTAAAAATCATAGCTTTCTGAAATGGATTGATTGATGAATTTTAAGGTAAAATTTGACTATGCTGAAAGATGATAACCAGTATGATTTTTACTAAACATACTTTGGTAATTGGACTATATCTTGATCTGTGGACCTTATAATGAGATGATTATTAATTGTACTTCAATTAGAGACATAATGCTATAAGTTGTATGAAGAGATTAAATTCTAATTCAGCCTCTAAGATTTCAGAATCTGATTAGAAGTTGAGATAAGAATTCTGCTGAAGCGTAAGAACAGTCTAACATATTTTTAGTATAACTTTCAGTATACTTAATCAAATTGGATGAACTTGGTATCCTTGGAAATTTAAAACATTGGAGAACAACTTTATAGAAGGAGGTATTGCCTAATTTTGTCATTTACCCTATCAGATTAATTATGCAAAGTTGACCTATATGAATGTAAGAAAAATATGAAGTGGTCAATTAGGTTATAAAATTGATTGCACATTTTTTATGTTGGTCCAACTTATAAGTACAAATGAGATTAATGAGGGCTTTGATATCTGAATAATTTGATGAGATACCTGGAATTATCATTGAACATGCATTGTGCATATTTTATATAGGTAGATGTGCATAAAGGAATATGTATACAATTGTGCAAAAATGTGATATTTGTAAATGTGTTTTGTATGTTATAGAGGAGCACATAGGAAGCCAATCAGATATTGCCGGTCCATCCAGGCAATAACATATTGGAGCGTACTATGAGTTAACCTAGATGAATTTCCTAGGATTGATTTGATTTAGTTCGTTAAGCTTCCAATTATTGAACTGTTGTGATTTGTTTCTGGATTCTGGACTTAAAGTCCGAGGAGTAAATATTTGGGACTGTATTGGAAGTGCTCTGATTTGTTTGATAATTCTATATGAAATGTGGATTCTCAACAAAAGTTGAATGCCAGACTTAGGTCTGAAGATTATGAAATTTTGATTATATTATGCCATGCGAATTCTCAATGAAAGTTGAATATCGGACTTAGGTCCGATGATTATGAAATTCTAAATGTGCTTTATAAATGATTGTGACATATGGTAAATTCTTAATGGATGTATTTCATAAAATGCATGCTCAGATAAAGGCGTTGTGACTGGAGTAGCCATTATCAAGTGCTTGCATGTAAAGCTTTACTCCGTGGTATATGATTCTGCACGTAGAGCGATGCTCCGTGATATATGTTTCTGACTGAGCCCAATGGGCCAGTATTTGTATATGAGATATGTGATAGGCACTCGGTTACAACAATAATAATGAATGTGGAGTCTCATATGCATCTGCATCTGTGTATATATTTTCTGATTTACAATAATTAAATGATGTGCCATGACAGTGTAAGTATTTGGAATATATATGTTTTGTATGAATAATTGCGAAATATGTGATTTGTGTATATGAATCTGGTGAAATCATCAATGATGGTTCACTCATTGAGTTCGCAAAACTCTTAAAAAATTATAATGTGGCTTTTCAGGTTCAGAGGAGTTATCCAATTAGACCAATTGGAGTTCAACCACTGCAAATGAGCATGAGTTAGGGGTCACGATCAGTTTGCACCTGCATATGTATTTCGTTATGTTGTATTGAAAAGTGTAATCTTAAGTGTTGTACAATGTGTATGAAAATGGTTTTTGAAATGTAAAGACATTTTGAAAACAAGTATTTTGTTCTGTAATAGGCCCAAATGATTACTGAATTCTGATGTGTTCAATAATGTATGAATCTTTTGTGGTTGAAACTGTTATAAATAAATCAGGCTGAAATTGATTATCGATTTTTCGCATATGCGTTTATTGTTTAAGAAAATTTGCAATGGGATTCCATTGATTACTATTTTAGCATGCCACCCTTGCGGGGTACGTGCTCAGATATCACCTAGGATGGTACATGTCTTGCGAGAGTTGGGTGCTACATTTTGGTATCAAAGCCCAGATTTAGTATCTTACATGGGCATTTTTCGACATATGTGTCAAGTCACATGCATTTCAGTCATGTCATAGCTGGTAGTAGTAATTAATCCCTAGTCTTAGTTTCATTTATATGAGTCACATATATGAGTGTTTGATAAGTGTTTGAATTGATGGAAGTAGTGGGAAGAATGATGATCTGTCTGAATGTGATAAAATGAAAGTTTGTGGATATTTAGAAATGGGAAATAGTATATGGTTAGATATGACAAATAATGATGTAATGTATTTGTATTGGTGGATGTATTATGATATTCGATATCAATATTGTAATGTGGTAATATATCCTCGAATGTGATATAGATGTGAATACATTGTCATTGACTGATTAAGGAAAGCAATGATATAAAGATGAGGGACGAGATTTATAGTGTACAAGCCAAGTTGAAAGAAAATAAAATTTTATATGACTTTGAGGGGACAAACTTGGACTTGAAGTGATTGTCAGATAAATGTGATAAGAGTTATGATTCATTATAATAATATGTTAATGGAATTGCGATCGAAATTTTAGGATGATTATGTATCTATAATACTGAATCGATAGTGAACATACGTAAGTATAACAATATACTGGTAATTGGAAGAAGGGATAAAGATGGTGAGATTTGTAAAATTTGTCACGTTAAGTTAATTTGTTATTTTGTGAGCACATATTTAATAACGAGATCACTATGACAAGTGTAAAAATTAAGCACATAAGAATTATATGTGTGGAAATGATACAGGAAGCAATCTAAGATATATGAATATTTGCTAGTCATAGTTCCCATAATTCAAAGTCTAAGATAAATTAGAATAATGCATGAAAGTGCTTATAGTGATCGATCGGGGACAGATTGAGAGTGTTAAAGATGTTATTGTGTGTGATGAATTCGAGGAAAAAGAAGAAGGGCATGATTGTGGCATAGTTCCCACGACCGAGGTCAGGAGCAACAAGGGAATTGTTTTCCTAAATCAAATGAGATTAAGGTATCCCGAGCATAAGTTATTAATTGGTGAATTGTCTTTAACACATCCCTAGATAAGATGCAATGATTTTGATGGTATAAACCAAGGTACAAGAGTAAATGGATCTACTTAATGCTTCACTGAGCTTTATTATAAAGGATAGTCTGAGCATATAAGTTATGACATAAATTGATCTTATTGAGATATTATGAATAATTGAAATTGATCTTTTGAGGTACTAAGAATTTCTGATAAGCAATTATGGGAATAGTTGATTGATAAGCATTAAATGAACAATCTAGTTGCTAGTAGCAAGAAATCTTCTTTGGAAGAAGAATTTCACCAAATAAGGTTAAGTAGACAAGATGGTGTACTTTTAAGAATAAACGAAAACATAATAAATTAAAAGTGAATGTTAGAGTTCTATTCCTAACGAAGACTTGAGCATAAGATGTAGAATATACTACGGAGAGTGTATGCATTTTGTTTGATGTAGTATATCCAACTATGTGATTGGATTCTTGAATTTAGGCGACACTCTTGCTAATGTGAGGTGAACATAGGCCCACATTACATTATATGCAAATATGTTTAGGGGATACAAATTTGACTTGATGAATGTGTTACCAACACAGGAAGTTAAGATTGTGAAGAAATTGAAATGAGTGGAGAAATTAGTAAGAATGGTTCGACATTGCAATAAGTCATTGTGAAATCAAAGGAAATCATACGAATGGAAAAAAATCATTCGAGAAAATAAGTCAATTGAAAAATTGAAAATAATATGAGATCCTGTCTATTCTTTAAAAGTGAAAGCTATACTTTGCATATTCTGTTATTTGATGCATTTCATATAATGCATGTTCAGATAAAGTTGTTGTGATCAGAGTAGCCAGTCTAAAACAGCTTTAAGCTCAGAATTCTGCACGTAGAGCTTTGCTCCGTGATTTCTGCTTCTGACTGAGCCTAATGGCTAGTATCTATATCTGTATTTGAAAGGCACTCGATCACAACAAATAATAACAAATTTGGAGATTTTGTAATATACAACGATGTTTCGCATCCAAAATTAAGATGCACTTTGTTGCAACATAATTTTGTATGCATAGAGACAATGAAAGTCTCATGAGTTGAATGTTTGATACATGATCTGAAATTTGTTGAAATAGCTATTACTTTGAAAGCATAGAGACACTATTTGTACAGTGAAACATTTCGTATTTATATGTATCAATATACAAATCAATAAAGTTTGAGGTACTTATTGAGTTGGAAAGATTTTGATACGAGACTGTGACAATGGATAGAAGTATTGAAGGGCTATGATTGTACAAATGAGTACTATCATTATAAAACTAATGTATATACCTGATGCTTGAACAGAAAATTCAATAAATGAATAGCACAAATTCAGATATTGTGGTTACTAAATCTAGTGCAATGAAGAGCATAAAATATTGAGTTGGTTTTTGGGCTAATCAAAGTACTATTAGCCAACGAATGTAAAATCAGTTTCGCATTAAAAGATTAGCAAAGCACAAACTGAGGATCCAAAATTTATGAATCTTATTGAGGAAATTGAAAGTTGATAATGAATCCGAATTTTGAGTTTGAATAGGAAAATAATACCTTGTGATTGTAATATAAAGTTTGTGTGCACAATAAAGATGATTGAGTAAAAGATTGTTACAGATAGCGCAAATAACAACTTATACTATACATCCTAGTCGGAATACGATGAAATAATGTTTGATGGCAATGGATGTAAAAACAAAGGACTACATGTATTTTTTGCCAAAGTCTTAACTGTTGGAGATATGCTTTTAAAGCTTATATTTTGGAGTTCATAGAAACATGAGGTAAATGTTTAGTTTTAATTGGCTTTAAGCATAACAATCAATATCATAGTGATATCATTAGAATATCATATGAGGTGTTATACGACAGAAAGAGACAACCACCTTTATATTTGGATGAATAAGGCCTAAAAATAGTTTAAGGCCAGAAAGTGATAGGAGATGTTGATGATGAGTGAAATTGATGTGTATTAGAAATTAAGTGACTCAAGAAAGAGGAATGAATTAGGAGGAGCAACATCGAAGACTTGGAATAAAGTGAGATAGACACGTAAGTTAAGTGCATTAACACTATAGAGATGTTAATTATCAAGAAAAAGATGAATTGTTTATGAGAGTATCACCTTGCCAAGGTGTGCTCAGGATGGAAAAAGTATAAGCTAAGCCCAACATAAAATGGTCCACATGAAATTCTTGTAAGAATAGGACCATTAACATAAGAGTTTGTATTACCAACAAAGACGTCTTAAATGCATTAAGTGTGATAACAAATAGTGATATGATCTAACCCAGATGTAATGTCAGCACTAGAAGTGAAAATTTTGAGTAATATGAAATATATTGAGGAAACAGACAAGATTGTGTGATATCTGAATAAGTTACTAGAAAATTGATTGATTCCATTGACTATAGTCAAGTGGAAAAAGTTATTCGAATGACGAAGTTAAATAGGAAATGGAAGAAAATATGAGGAAATAATACCCCTGCCTTTCTGATCAATCAGATAAGAATTTCGAGGATGAAATTTCTGTTAGGATGGGAGAATTATAACATCCCGTTACCCATGATAAGGCTTGAATGGTGAATATGAGGAATTAGAAAGGACAATTCATGCTTATGCAAAATATGGCATACATATACACGATAATAATGAGTTTTGCACATTAATATGACTGTACATGAATTCATTGACATTTTCCAGGTATAATTGATTTATATAATGCGATTAAAATGTGAATCGTGGATTAATTGTGTTGAAAATTTATTTGAAACATATTATGATTTCTTCAAAATTTCTGGTGAATTTCAGAGAATTTTCGAAAATTTGGGGTATTTTGGACTAGGGAAAATAGGCAAATGGCATTGTGACTTGTGGCAGTCTTCAATGTTGACAAATGGCTTTCATGCATGGTGACACGTGGAGAGGTGTTGTTGATACACGTAGTCATCTGTTTAAGAAGGAAATTTTGCAGCTGGAGTTTACTCTTCATTTGGTTTTGTTCTTCATCGAAACCGTGCAACACTAGACTTTTCCTTGTTCTTTTTATCCATCACCAAAATTACTTGTTATGCATGATTGTGTTTTTGGCTTCTGACTCTCAACTACTGGAGCACTAGTTGAGGATGATTATAAGCTTGCACTGATGTTTGTTTGCTTGAGAGGATTAGAAAATCTGGATTTATTGAGCTAGAATTTTATTGAATCAAGTAAGTCTTTCATGAATAACAGTTGATGATGTTTTAATGTTTTGCACATGGGTTCATGCATGAGTGTTATGGGAAGAAATAAATTAGTTAGTGAGAATGAAGAAGTATAAAACGATAGACAATATATAGAAAAATAGAAATATACGTGAATCAGAATCGAATTTTGGTATTGGATATGAACCTTCGATTTTTTATTTGTTTTGTGTTGCTGAGCTAAAATGAAGTTAGATTGGAGTGTCATTTGTGTTAATTGAAGAAGCTTTAAGTGAGAATAAAAACATCTGGAAAATCGTTGTAGAGAGAGGAAGTGTATATGAAGTTTCGGATTTTTTATGTTTGAATTGTAAATTTGAGTTTGATTTGTTTAGAGATTGTTTTGGGTATAAAAATGCATAATAGATAATTTAAAAGTGATTAATCTAGAAAAAATGAAAAAAATGGAAGGAGAAGAAGAAGAAATATTTAGTGAAGAAGAAGAGAGAAAGCACGATTGTGATTTCTCTAAAGAAGCACGATCGCGACTTCGCAGGTCATCTCGCAGTCGTGTAGACGCACGATCGCGACATTCAACGTTTTTCCGAAGAGAGTTTGCTTCTGAACGTCCTTTGATATTTTTATTATAACTTCTTCACCCGATGTACAAATGACCTGATTCAAGAACCAATAGACTCATAACACATTGTTCTTCATCTCCACCAAACATTATAGCCATATGAAATCATTTGGAGGAGATTTATTGATAGAATTTGAACGAAAATGATGAACAATTCTGGAACTTCATGATTGGAGTATTATCACTGAACATGCTTTGGTATTTTGACAATATCTTGTTCTATAGTTATTCGAATGAAATGATTTTTGATTTGGAGTAAACCAGAAACATAGGGTTACAAATTGTTTAAAGAGATCAATTTTTAATTCTGTCCCTAGAATTCCAGGTTTAAATTAAATTTGATTACATATTGCTGATTTAGTTTATGAATAGTCCGAAACATTTGGAGTATAACTTTTGGAATAATGAACCAATTTGAATAAGCTTAGGGTCATTAGAAACTTAAGACAATGAAGAACAATTTTCTAGAGGGAAGTGTTATCAAATTACTTCGTTTTCTTGGTGAGAATAACCATGGAAAGTGAACCCAAAGTATGTTGTTGGACAAATCTGGATTGATCAATTGAGTATTGATATGTGAATAAGTTTTATGACAAGAATAATGATAAGGAACCCGAAATTGTTATGAACATGCATTGTACATATTCAGTATACATGAATGAGCATAAATGACTTCATTATTGTGCAAATTAGTGATATGTGTATGTGTTAAATGTTATAGAGGAGCACATTGAGCGACAGCGTCCAAAAATTGATGGGACATCAATGCAATAACTATCTAAAGCATACAGTGAATCGACCTAGATGGTCTAATTTAAGTGTTTGTTCTGTTTTAAATTTCTTTATTGAATTAATATTGATAATATATGTCCGAGGCGTGTAATGCATATGAAAATTATTAGAAGTGTTCCTTGTTTGTGAACCCGACGAAATATGTGATACTTAGCTTAACTGTTAAATATCGGACCATGGTCCGATGATAACTGTGTTCTAAATGTGAATAAGAATATGAAAGAAATAAGTGATTCTCAACTTAAATGTTGAATGCCAGACTAAGGTCCGATGACATGTGTAAAGTGGAAATAAGTGATTGATTGAAAATATGTGAATGTGATGCATTCCATTGCATGAATGCATTTACATAAAGGCAGTTGTTACTGGAGTAGCCAGTCTAAAAGAGCTTTAAGTTTGGTCTTCTGCACGTAGAGCTTTGCTCCATGATTTCTGTTTCTAACTGAGCCTAATGGGCCAGTATCTGTATCTGTATGTGAAAGGCTCTCGGTCACAACAAAGTAATAAATGAAAGTGAGTCTCATGTGCATTGCATTACAAGTGGTATGTGTATTTTTAAATGATTAAAATGATTGATTTGACTGCTCTGAATGTGATGCTGTACATTAAATGAAGTGATGTAAATCATGTGAAAATGTGATGTGGTGTATTGTGTGATTGAGTGAGCCATTGAGGATGGTCACTCACTGAGTTTAGAAAAGCTCACCTAAAATTTGCAATATTATTCAGGTTCAGATGAATTATTCAGTTAGGCTAAGTGGAGTATAGCCACTGAGATCAGATATGGATTAAGGGTTGAGATTAGGTTGCTCCTACATATGTATTTAGTGATTTTGTTTTTGAATTATATTATGCAAGAATTGTACAAAGTGTATGTGAATGATTTGGTAATGAAATGACATTATGATTGCAAGTGTTTTGTATCTAAAATGGGCCCAAGTGGCTATTGAATTCTAATGTTTGTAAAATAATTGTAACACTTACGAATGGAAGTGTTTAAAAATTAAGTGGGCCCGATTTGATTAATGATTTCCGCATACATGTACATTGTTTAAAAGAAATAAAAATTTGTAATAAACTTTGACTGAATGACCATTCTAGCATGCCACCCTTGTGGGGTACATACTCGGATATCACTTTGGATGTAGCGTACGTGTCTTGCGAGAGTGGGTGTTACAAACCTTGAGTTAACTCCTTGAACACCATCAATTCGATCTTGCTACCTCATGTATGAAAGGTATAATTGTTAGAGTAGTGCCCTAAAGGCAATCTCCTTTAGCGCGTTTTGTACAAAGTTATGTATAAATAAAGAAAGGCTTT
>JAOTBA010015200.1:0-10392 GCA_025629845.1 Erythroxylum squamatum
TTTCATCACTTACTAATCCAAAACTGAACACTAAACTCAACTTCAATTCAGAAATTGAAAATCTTAGGGGCTAAATTAAAATTCAGTTCCTTCATAAGACTTGTAGCCCCATGTCTCTATTTTATTTTGCCTCAAGAGTCAATTCAATCGGATCTCCACATATCGAGAATTTAACAAAGTACTGAACCATGTTCAGAAAATTTAAAAATCAATCATCCTCAATTTATTCTCAAAAATTCATAATTCTCCATGGACAGATAGAAGAATTCCTTAGGAATCCAACGCTTTGAAAATCGGATCAATCGGATGTCGGATGGAACAGTTATAAGCAAAAGAATTGTACAAATTCAAATTAAAAAAAACACCCGAAAATCAGTAGCCGGTTCGCGATCACGAGCCTCGGCTTAAAAATGGCCAGCTGGCGATTGCGAGTCGCCGAACAAAAGGGCTGACTCGAGATCGCGACAGCTCGCGATCGCGAACTGGCTCTAAAACGGGCCATTCGCGAGTGCGACGGCTCACACTCACGAGCCGTCTGGCTCCGATTTTTCCTTTTCTTTTTTTTTGAACACAGAATTTCACAAATTCATAACTTTTCACTCAAAAATCCAAAAATTACAAATTTGGTATCAATAGAAAGCTTAAAGGAAGCTCTACAACTTCCATGAAGGACTCAAAAACCAAATCCGCCCCCAGAAGGCTCAAAAATTCATTTTAAGTTGGCTGTCCGAAAATTGTTATCCTACACAGTAACACCACTTCCAAAAATCATATCTTCCTACTCTAAGGTCCAAACATGTCATACCTTATATCAATGCAAAGATCAAAATGAATCCTACAACTTTCATGAAGGACAGAAAAATCAATTTGACCTCTAAGGGAGTCAAATTTCAAATCAAAGTTTCTGTCCTATACTTGTCATCTCAAAACAGTAACAGAAACTTCCAAAAATCATAACTTCACGTTCCATGGTCCAAAAATTGCATACTTTACATCAAAGGAAAGATCAAGACCTAATCTAAAACTTTCATGAAGAACTTAAAAGCAAATTCAACCTCTAACTAGGTCAATTTTTCAGTCAAAGTTTCTGCCAGCTAATGGTCATCCTATACCACATCCAAACTTCCAAATTTTATATCTTCCAATTCTCACATCCACAAATAACATATGATACATCATTGAAAAGCTAGGAAAATCTTCTATGACTTTCATATAGACCACTTAACTCAATTCATAACATATCAGTCCAGAATTTGCCTCAAAACACTGCATACACAATTTTACACTTAACAGCATTTTTAAAAACAAAGAAAAATAACCTTAACTTCGGAAGATCATAACTTTCAATTCCGATATTGAAAACTGTCATACTTCATAGCGATAGAAAGCTCTCAACAGAAGCTACAAGTTTTATGAAGATCATTTTATCAAATTCTGCCTAAATCAAAAAGTCAACCATACTTTTATTCATCCCAAAAAGTCAAACTTTCAATTTCCTATACTTTAACACTTTCATTATTTATTTCTTGCTTTTCAACTCCATTTAAAGCAATTTATTCGCCACAATTTCTCATTTAATGTCAATTTTACACTTCAAAATTTTCAAGAAAAATTCGGGGTCCAACACATTATATTGTTACCTTAACGAATACTCATGATACAATAAAATTGTTATCTATTCAAAAGATCAAGAGAGGACCATTTTCACGTTTCCTTATGGAACGCTGCCTATATATGGATGCCTTTTGGGTTATGTAATGCACCATCAACTTTTCAAAGGTGTTTCAAAAAAAAAAGCTTTTCAAAGGTACAGTGTCTATTTTTACAGATATGATTGAGGACATAATGGAGATATTTATGGATGATTTTTCAGTCTTTGGAAACTCTTTTTATCACTATTTGACAAATTGGGATAGAGTTCTTCAAAGATGGGAAGAGTCACATTTGGTTCCAAATAGGAAGAAATGCCACTTTATAGTTTAGGAGAGTGTAGTTTTGGGACATAAGATGTTGTATCAAGATATAGAAGTGGATAAAGCCAAAATCGAGGTTATTGAGAAACTTCCACCATTGATCAATGTCAAAGGTATTTGAGCATTTTTAGGACATGTAAGATTTTACCACCAATTCAATAAAGAATATCCAAGGCTTGAATATCTTTTGGGCAATTTCTGAAATTAAGACATAGAGTGCCTACAACTCTTTCACCTTCAGCTTCATTCACATTGATAATTGCATTAAAATCCCTAACAATCATCTATGGAGTACTGGTGTTTTTTTATAACATCTTTAAATGTTTTCCATAGTGTTATTTTTTTGGTATGCAATGTTATTGACATAAATAAAGGAGATGTGCATGATTGCACTTGTTATCTTATCCTCCAACTTCATATGCATAATTTGATATAAGGCAAAACATTCCATATTAGGATAATCATTTGCAAGAGTCCCTTATGGGGGATTTTTTCTTCCTGCTGGTCTTTTCGTAGTCACTAGTTCGATTTCAGTATTAGTGGCAACCATTTAATCTGTGGCTTCCAGGGGTTCCCCTATACAAGTAGATGTGTTAGCAACTTCAACCTCTAAGGTTTTTTGTTTAACCAAAGGAATACTAGGTTCATTTATATATATTGCTTCTTGAGGGGGTGCTCAATTGTTTATTATCCTATGTTATGTCTTCACTAAATTTTAAAGAATAATTTTTTAGATTAGTTTCCTTAAAATTATGTTCAGTTAGCTCTTTATAATCACTAGTCCTGAAGACTCTGTCAGTAGGTTTCCATACCCTTTTCTTACTTGTATTACGTTTCCAAGCATAACTAACTTTTACAGCATCTTCAATAGGTTGCATATTCTCATCAAGTCTAATTATAGGAATGATATCAGCAAGGTTGGTCAAGTCAGTTACCAATATGTATAATCTAACAATTTATCCTTTATATTTCAACAATTTCCTAGTCTACACATATTGGCTTGCCTATGAAGCTTGTCAAATGACTTATCCCTAAAGTAGTCTAGCATTCTAGGGGGGCACTTCAAGTATACTTATCCACACAAGTATGTCTTCATGCTTAATGCCGTCAATATTCAATCTTAGTTTCCACTTTTGTAGTAGGAGTGGATTATTGAAAACTTTCCATACCCCAACTTCCATGATCTGCTTTGCTTTTTCCTCCTATAAGAATCTAAAGAGAAAAACATCATCTACATTGATAAGAACTTACTGCAGTCCATTCTTCCTCTAATTGTTGAAGGCCCACTCCTTTATGATAGGAAAAGCCACCTTTTTATTTAGGAAGAATCCCACTATGGTGGCACTCTATCTTAGAGGTCCAACTTTCAAGGTCTCCAATGGTGGAGATATAATTATGCTTTCAGTGATCTCACTTAAAGGGTTGTAAATGAGCATGGAGTCTAGTTTGTGATCTCTTATAACTTGCACCTAAGTTTTCTTTAAAGGTGGAGAAGAACTGTATGGGATGAGTCTGATGTCTAAGGTTTAACATGTGATAAGGCAGGTAGGAAAATGTCCATGGTTGGTTAATAACTAGAGGATAAAAGCAGTAGAAGGAGAGAAAGGATTTAAATTAGGTGGAAAGAAGAATAAGAGGGAGAAGAGTGAAAATCTGGGTAACAATGCGGGTGAAAGTAGTAAGAAATAAATAGAAACAAGCTTCAGTAGGTACAGGAAAGTCTACAGTAGCTACATTGTCAGGTTGATGGGAATTTTTCGGAGCTTCTTTTGACAAAATTTTTAGGAGCATAAAATCCCAAAGAAACTAAATCTTTAAGATTGGTATTAATTGGGATAAGATTGGACATTGCTAAGTTAATCTTGTTAGCGTAGACATGGACTAGTCTTGTTGAGTTAACATGGATTGCTTATGTCTATTTATTCCTGACATGATGTAAATGAAAATTCTTCAATTGTAGTGATATGTGCTTAATTGATTATACATTTATTCCATAACACTTAGTGTTTAATGATATGAAATTCTTAAGACATTCATTTTAGTTCATATTTGGTTTTAGGTACAATTCGGAAGTGTAACAACTAAAGTGAGATAAAACCACATTCTTTGAGCTTTTTTCTTGATATTCACACTCACTTGTCTCCATGGAGCAAGAATGATAAGGATTAAAGCAAAAGGAGATGAGAAAATGCATAAAAGAAGAGCTTATGTTGAAAACATCAATGAAGAGTGTAGAAAATTATTTACGACCATAACATAAAAGTCTTGGGCATGAGCACGTTAGTCACGCCCATGACTTATTTTTCATGGGTGTGACACTTCATGCACGCCCATGATTGATGACACCACCATGCACACCTATGACTCATATACATGCCCGTGAACAACATATGCATGCCTGTTAAAACCTGCCAACTCACTCGAAAGCCTAGGTTTGAGTATAAATACATTGTTAAGATGGCATAAATGTTATGAAAGGTTGGAGAAAATGATTTAGGGGTTTCGGGAGGAAACAAAGGGCCATAAATCTCATCCTTTGGAGACCCATGGAGGGCTAGGCTTTCCCGACCCGGTTCGGAGGTGATATTGATGTCGAAGAACCCAGTTGAGCATTTCTTTCATTGGTTTTTATTGTTCTTTCTCTCTTTAGGGATTGAATATGTTATACTATGTTTATGGATTTGGGTTTTCATGTATAAATGAACTTTATTCTCGTTATCGTTAGATTGTTGATGTATGAACCCCACTGTTAGAATCTTGGGCACAATCTGTAATTATTGCATTTAGGTATTGCTAAAATCTTCAATATAATCCGTAATTGTTATGTAAAGATTCATTTGTAGCAACTAATGGTTTCAAATCATTAAGGATACAATTTGTAATTGTTGTGCTTTTGATTGGTGCCGAATCATTAGGGATAACATAGCCTAGGTTAAATGACCTAAGCTTGTGTGGTTGTTGCCTTAATTAATTTATTTTCCTAATTCGCAATGCGGCTGTCTAATTAAATCTAGAGATCGTATCCTAGGTTGTTTGATAGCTAGGTTTAATTAACGAGGTTCTCTTAATTAAACACGACCTATGATTAATAGTTGCTTGGAAGAGCAAGAGAACAACAATTTAATGAAGTATCTTTAATTGGGTGTAAGTTGAGATTGAATCGATGATCGGGTCCCTAACTATTTCATCACTTTCATCATTTTTAAATGTTTTATTTAATTTGTTTTCATTAGTTTAGTTTCATTTTATTTTATTTTAACCCAAACCAAACACCCCTTTATAACTTAAACAACAATTATTTTCATAACAAAAGTTAACCGAACACTCTGTGAGATTGACCTAGACTCACCGTTACTATAGTTGTAGGTTTAGTTTATGTAGCACTAAAAATCATTTATCAATTTTCTTATAAAGATTTATAAGTTTTAGTCGCAAGTTCACGACGTAGTTATGGTAGCGCATCGTAATGGTACACAAAATAAACTAGACCTATTACTATAACAATGATGAGTCTAGTTGATCCCACAAAGAGTGTTTTATTAGCTTTTGAAATGAAATCAATTGGTGTTTAGGTTTTGGGGGGGGGGGGAATGGGTTTGGTTTGGTTTTGAAATAAGAAAATAAAACTAAAATAATGAAAATAAATTTAAGAAACATTAAAAATGATGAAAGTGTTGAATTCGATAGGAATCTAGTTCTTTAGTTCTATCTCGTCCTAACCCTAATTAAACATATTTTGTTAATTTGTTATTCTTTTACTTCTCATGGGCAACTATTAATCGTGGGTTAACGATAAGCTTACTAACCCTAGTTTCCCCTTAGGTTATGTTTAATCAAGATATGATTGTTAATTAAACCTAACCACTGAATAACCTAGGATATGATCTTTAGATTCAATTGAGCAACTGCATTACAAATTAGGAAAACTGATTAATCAAGGAAATAACCACATACGATGAAGTCATTTAACCTATGTTACGTTATCGCTAATGATTACAAACCATTAATCATTATAAATGAATTTCAACGTAACAATTACGAATTATATTGAAATTCTAACAAAGGATTTGTAATAAAATGATCCAATGAATGTATTGAAATCATCTTTTCACAATACCCAACTAATAGACATAGAATACATAATCAATTCCTAAAGAGAGAAAGAAACAACAAATACAAGGAAGGAATGCTTAAACCGGGTTGCCAGTGTCAATGTCATATCTAAACCAGCATCAGAAAGTTAGCCTCTATGGGTCTCTCACAGTTAAGAGCTTTCATTGCCCTCTTCATTCTCTTTCGAAGCTCTTATCTTCTCCCCCTAAAAAATACCCAAAAACTTTCATAAAAACCCTAGGCCGTCACACCTCTCGGTTTATATAAAAACCTAGGTGATGTGGCAACTTCTCATGCCCGTGAGTTGTCTCTCAAGGGTGTGAGAAAGCCTCACAGGTGTGACTTGGGCTTCACACTCACGAGAAGCTTCTCATGACCGTGAGAAGCCTTGCTCATACAAGTAGGCCGTAAATCCTTTTCCAGCCCTTTTCACATCACACATAACATGTATTCTTTATATTTAAAAATGGAATGGCAGTTGGTGTGTGTGTGGTGTCTCACTCACGTGAGACATCATACGTGGGTGTGAGAGTGTCTCACACCCATGCAGTTTTTCCAGCACTGCCGTGGGCAACTTTGGTTCTTCATTCTTTCATGCTTTATTTACTCCAAGTGCAGCTGTCCGCTAAGACATTCTTTTTTGCTTTTAGCAGACGACACCTTTGTTTTATTATCCAAGCTTTGTCACGTTTTATCCAGCCCCCAAATTCTTCTTTCTAGTCTTCCCACGTTGTATGGCTGTGAAATTTTCTAGATGGTCGTGAGCTATATTGCTTCATGATCTTGTTATTTTCTTGTCTTTACTTGCTCCAATATTTCTCATTCTTGCTCCATGAAGACAAGTGGATATGAAGCTTCAGAAAACAACCCAATTATAGTACTTTTGACTAACTCTAACTCTTTTACTTCTGAATTGTGCCTAAAACTACATATGAGTCAAAGTGAGTATCTTAAGCAATTTTATATCATTAATCGCTAAGTGTTATGAAATATTTATATAATCAATTAAGCACATGTCAATTTTCCCCACACTTAGCTTTGGTCGACCTGGGGTAAAACGTCAAAATTAAGCTCATAGACCCAAAAACATTTACTCATTTCCCATATTTTCCAAGAATACATAATCACAAATAAAGATGAATGACTTTCAAAATTCGTAGCAAGAATTTAACATTCAACGCTTTTACTCGTGATCAATCACCGTTCAATACCTTTAAAAACTGAGCAATCTAATAGTAAACTTGGAAAATGTGTTTAAAGAAGATATATTCTCGGTACACTCAACACCATTCACAATCAAGACATTCCACAACTTTGCATATCATTTCATTTCACTACCATTAAGGCTCACATGCAAAATCTTGGATCAAAGGACTTTTCAAGGTTATAATGTGGGCAAAGGTAAGTTGAGATGTATTTGGGTCAAGTAGCATGAAAGTCATTAAAGCTAGTGGAAGAAAAGTAATACTCAATGTGACATCAAGTGTAAAAACCAACATTCAGCCACAATTGTGTACATTAGCTATGATGAATGCAAAAGCAATGTTTCATAGCTCAAACTCGAGCTCTAACACACAAACCACATGAAGCACAAATCACTCACAAAAGTTGACCATAAGCATGACTTTGTAACTATAGGGAGTAGCCAATGAAAGTAATATCTATCTCATATCTAACATACTCAACTAACCCATTCAATACAACTTTAGGAGGAAAGATTAATCATAAATGACTTCTCAACACATATGCACTTCCTCCTTGACACATTTATTTAAACATTTTTTCTTTCTTTCTTTTTATTTTTCTCTTTTCTTTATTTCTTTTCCTTATTTATATATTAACATTGAAAGAAACTACATCAATATGGAAATTTCAATGATATGACATAAAATAACATCCCAATATTATAACCAACCCACATATATGTACACCTCCACACTTATGCTTTTGTATATCCACAAACTCAATAATCAACAAATGTTCCACTAGCTTTAAGGCTTGGAAAGGACATTTGGTTAGGTTTAAAGCATGTAATATAGTTAGTACACAAAGAAAGGCTAATAAAGCTCAAAGGGGCTTATCAAAAAGAAAATCATATAGCGGTTAGGGTATTTAGCTAATATAGTTCGAAAAAGCAAAGAATGCCTAATCATTTCCATATTAATGCATGTGATAAAAATGTTGTCTTGAATAGAAAATCAAAGCAAAGTTAGGATGTACATGTCATGAAGGTCACACAATATCAAAAGACATTGAGACTGATATAGATGTGTCAGTCTAATAAGGCTCAAAATCTCACTGGCTTTATCTACCATTAGTCACTACTCTTTTAAAGATAATGCAAATTGACCAATCACAAAAGTAAAAGTACATGCTAAAGTTGCCATGAAATTCTCTAGTCAATTCATTCTCTAATTATGACTATATAATCCTAGAAGTAATAGAAAACGAGAAAATATTTATTTGTTTGTTTTATTCTCTCTCTCATTTTGATTGAAAACTTAAAAACAAGTAAAAACAAAACAACATATAAATACGTATGCATAACCTAACTAGTGCAAAAAAGTACAAGAAAAGAAATTTACTTCTTTGGGGTTGTCTCCCAAGAAGCGTCTTTGTTTAGTGTCGTTGTCTCGACTCCACACTTCTCCTCAAATGACAAAATTATGATCTTCAAGTATCACAGTTTGAGCCACTTCCATGTGAGGTAGTTTAGGATAAGGCCTTATTTGATAATTATTCCCATTCTCATCTCCACTGAGTCCCTGCACTCTGGAAATATCTCAAATGTCTCTTCGCCTTTTTCTTCCTCATTTAATTCGTCCAATCTGCTATATAAAGGTGAAGAATTAGTTTCAAAAATAATCATGGACTTAGTACTCACCTCTGAGTTCAATGATATGCCCTTTCTTGCTTCAAGCTCCTCCTTAACTTATTCCACACAAGCAATTCCTTAAGTAGTCATCTCAAGATTCTCAAGCTCCTCATCACTCTGTAAGGTTTCCGCACTAATGTCCATTAGGTATACCTCGGGTTGATATGGCTGCTCCTCTTTGCTTTACGACTCTAGGCGATCGATCCTTACTGCCATCTCACCCATTTGGCTTGCCACGTTTTGGAGTCTACATATTGTATCTTGGTGGACTTGCATCATTTCCTGTTGGAACTGATGCTGTACATCTTGCTTCTAGAGATGTACCTGAATCTTATTGACTCTCGACATCTTGGATACTAAACCTTGTATCATGCCAAAATTGGCATCCATCTTGCTAGAATTATTTTACATCCTGATGTAATTACAAAGTATTTGCGTTCATAATACTAATCAATTCTTCTAGAGATGTACATGAATCATGATAAGAAACTTCTAATCCATATGTGAATTGCTGTATGTCCTGCATACTATCAAAGAAGTAGTTTTGTTGGTTATCCCATCCATAACTAAAGTTAGGTTTATTAGTCTACACATGGTTATGAGATTAGGAATGTGAGTTGAAGAAAAAATTACTTCCGTCCATAATTTTTTTTATTTCACAAACACTAAACAAAAAATGAAAAGATTAAGAAGTAAATGAAAGGAAAATAATTAGAAACAAGTATTTACAAATCAACAATTAAAATCAGGAAGAAAAACTAAAACACAGTACTCCTCGGCAAGTACGACAAAATTGGTAACATGTTGAAGTGTTACGCAAAATAAAGTATTAGTGGCGAGTCTAGGTCGATCCCACAGATAGTGTTCGGTTAGCTTTTGAAATGAAATCAATCGATGTTTAGGTTTTGGAGGGAGTTTGGTTTGGTTTTGAAATAAGGAAATAAAATAAACTAATGGAAACAAATTAAAGAAACATTAAAAATGATGAAAGTGGTGAATTCGATAGGAATCCGGTTCTTTAGTTCTATCTCAGCCTACACCCTAATAAACATATTTCATTAATTAGTTATTCTTTTACCTCTCTTAGAAACTATTAATCGTGGTTAACGATAAGCTGTTCTAACCCTAGTTTTCCCTTAGGTTGTGTTTAATCAAGATACGATCATTAATTAAACCTAGCCACCGAATAACCTAGGATATGATCTTTAGATTCAATTAGGCAACCATGATACGAATTAGAAAAATCGATTAATCAAGGTAACAACTGTTGGATCCCGTTTTCGGAATCCAACCTCTTGACAGAATACCGTTATACTTGAGCGTGGTTCCTTGCTTAATACAATTTCTCATGTGTTTTTTTTTTCACTAACACATCTCACTTATATAAATTAACAATTCTTGATCAAAATTTATCATCTCAATCTCATCCAT
>JAOTBA010015260.1:0-10390 GCA_025629845.1 Erythroxylum squamatum
ATTCTATAAAATTTATTTTTTCCATTAAACATTAATCAATCCGCGTAATCACTTTTCTATTTAACAACAAAATGCAAATTTTTTTCCATAAAAACTAATCAATTTGTTGTCCGCATTATTACTTTTGTATTTGTCTTACCTTTTTCAATCGTCAATCATCACCCTATGAACCATCCAAAAGCTGATTGTCTATAATCCACTGAAAAACAGATGGGAGCTGACGACAACGATTTCTAGTAAGATCTTCCAGAAGAGCAACCCTATAATAGGGTTTTAATATATTATATATATTATAGATGACGGCAACAAAGAGTAACCTCTGATAAGATTTTAATATATTATATATATTATAGATGACGACAACGTTGCTCTTCTAAGGTTTTGAATTATAAAGATATAATTACAAAGAATTATAAAGATAATAATTCCATAGCAGTTGTAACTTTACAGATGACGACAAACTTGCTTTTACAACAACTTATAGGGTTTTGATATATTATATTATATTATAATATATATATATTAAAAATAAAAAATTATTTAATTTTTTAAAAACATTGAGCCCCACATGTCTCCGTCCATGACCATGCTTATTAATATACTATATTCATGTCATGTCTGTGTTGGTGCTCATGCATGCGGCAAACTAAATATATCTTGGTATTTGTCATCAAATTTTTATTAGTTTAGTTGTATTTTCTGTTAGCTCGAGGTTTATGATTAACGATTTTGATAATAATTGTATAATATTTTAAATTTTAAATTGGATTTATTTCTTTGTATAATTAACAGTCTAATTCTCAAAAAGAAATAAAATCATAAAAAATACGTTTTCTTTCTTGCAAAAACCTTCATTATTGACTTATTAGAAATGATTTATCCAAAAGAATCCTACTAATTATAATGGTCGTATATTAGTCCCGTGATTACTGGAAGATTTTTTAAAAAGATGACATCGAAATTATTCAGATTTAAATCCATCCAGTTGATTAAAGACGCAAGTGAAGCAACGACTAGTTGAAGAAATTGACTATTTAAAGAAGAACAACAACACTTGTAAAAAGAACAAATATACTCAGGCTTTCGAAACATTTGAGCAATATCTATATTCTCACTCTATCAAGAGAGAAATTGTTATTTTATTTTTCTGTGAGCTTTTAAAAGCTTGTTATACACTTTGAGTGTGAAAGGTTGGAGAATCTTGAAAAATTATACTCGTGAGCTTGGAGAGCCTCGTCAAATTTAATATCCGAATTTTTATAGTAAAACACTCAAGTTAGATACTTAAGGACTGGACGTAGGCTTGAGTTGTAAGTCGAACCGGTATAAATCCACTGCGTCCTTCTTCTTTCTCTCTTATTATCTTTTATATTTTCATATTATAATGTGTGTGTGTTCATTTCAGCAAGAAACTCCTTCACTTTTATAATAGGTCCCTTCTGTTTTCAATTTGCTAACGGTTTCTTTCAGTTTTAACAGGCGCCTTCTGTTTTTAAATTGTTTTAACATGATTCATTATTCAGTAGGCTCCTTTCGTTTAAGTAGGCTTTTATTCTATAAGAGGCTCTTATCACCTAACAAGCTCCTGTCGTTTAAAAGACTTTATCCTTTGGCAGGTTCCTGCTGTTTTTATTCGTTAACTAGGATCTGCTTATTATACAAATTGAAAGAACTTAACAAAATTTTATAAGTTACACACAATTCATATCCCTTTTGCTTGTGTTTGCTTTATCATTTTCTTCTCTTAATAAAGAAAAGATAATGCTTTTCCTCTATTCAAAATTTCAATTTTAGTTTAAAGTAGGGATGTTATAATTATTTATTCCTATCTAATTTTTTCTTCTTTTTATTTTACAAAATACATATGACATAACTTTATCTTGTTAACATTCACTTAAATATTGTGCTTTTGCACCATGTAAATCTGCTCACTTAATTATAAATATTTTATTGCACAAAGTAACTTTAATTAAATTATTTTTTAACAATATTATGAATTTTGGTATTTTAAGAAAAGAAATACCAAATTAATTTTAATATGTACTTAATTATAATCTTTTCAAATATGGAGGATTTAGAGAAGTAACGAGACTGAAATTCATCAAACATAACATATTTTTTATTTTAGTTATTCATTTCTTAAAATATGTTTAAAATTATAAAATAATTTGTAATTTTATTAATAATAAGAAATATTTTGTAAAAGAAAATGTTTACAAATTCTATAAAGAAGCAAGAAAAGGAAGCTTAACAAGTCTAAGAAATCCATGAAGAGATCGGAGAAAATGCAACAAAGTTCAAGAGAATTATATTAGATCCTCCTCTAAATAGTAATTTAACTTTTTGTTTTTCACTAGTTATATCCTGACAAAGAATATTTGTTCATTTATGCTAACATCATCATAAAAAATTTTTACTACAAAAATCTTTATCTATATGCAGTCTATAAAATTTTCACTTTGAATTTTGAATTCCAATTTAAGTTATTACCTCCTCATTGTACAAGTTTACTTTTAAGCTCAAAGTTAAATTTAGAATACAACTTGGTTAAACTTTTGGCCTATGTTCTAATATTGGTTACATTTTAGCATGATTTGTGGTGAAGATCATTGGACAAAATGTAAGCAAAAAGGCCCTCTTTTAGAGTTGGAAAATAAGGAAATTTGAATACAAACTTCAAGTGTATCCAAAATATATATCTTTCAATATTATCATGATATCAATAGCCTTCATATTCAACATAGGGCATAAAGGAAGCCAACAAATACTTCCTTCTAAGGAATTGCAGGTTGACATCGCCCTATAACTCTATCGTAGGTACGAGACCGTAATAAATTGGTATCATAGATAACAATTATGGGAGATTCATCTTCCAATCTACAAAAACAATCTGAAGCTTTTGTTAAGATGTACCAAGAGGATCGGTAAAGGTTCCAAAAGGGGATTCAAAGGGATCGGGTGGAACTTTCCAATCAGAATTGAGAACTTGCTCAGGATTTGGCAGCCATCGAGGTGGACGAATAACAAAGAGATACTGTAAGTGTGAACTGAGGACCATGAGAACCCATGCCAGGTGTTAATTGAATGGAGGGAAGAATGCAACCTCCTCGCTACTCTCGGTTGGAATTCCATACTTAGGATGGGAAAGATGACTCGCTCGATTGGCTACGTCGTTGTGATCACTACTTTTAGCACCAACGTGCTTCAGAGGAGGAAAAAATAGAAATAGCCTCTTATCATCTTGATGTCGATGTACAAGTTTGGTTCCTTAAGTTAGACAGAGATAGACCTAGCATTCCATGAGAAGAGTTCAAACAACAATGTCATCTCTGGTTTGGCTCCACAATTCAAGGAACTAAATTAAGGGAACTCTCCAAATTGCGGCAGGTGGGAACGGTAGAAGATTATTAGCGCAAATTTGAATAGCTAGCAGCTGGCACAAACTCTCTCACCTCAAAACAAGAGATGGAAATATTCGTAAGTGGGATGCAAGAGTATATTGCAGTAGAAGTAAAACTACAAAGGCCCAAGGTTTTAACTAATGCAATGAGGCTGACCCGTCCGTACGAGAGGTATGAAGGCCCAAGAAGAAGCTCAACCACTTCTCCCATAACATCTTCCAAGCCATCGCCTGGCTCTCCATAGGCTTCTCCTAACCAGAAATTATTTAAACACCTCACTAAAGCAGAGACGGAAGATCGTATATCAATTAAGCTCTATTTTAATTGCAATGAAATCTATACCATGGGCCATCATTTCAAGCAGCTCTTCTAGTTAGATGGAGTTGTAGAATCAGTTCAAGAAGAAGAAGGACAAGACATCGAAGAACAAGTTGAACCCGAAATCTCTCTCCATGCCATAACTGGAGTTACATCAAGAGGGCAGACTATGAAAATTCAAGGAATAATTAGAGGGCATCTGTTAATGCTCCTTGTAGATTCGAGCAGTACCTATATTTTTATTAATTCTTGTTGGGTTGGTAAATTGGACCTTACGATGGAAAAAACAGAGAAACTCTAGGTGACGGTGGCGAACGACAACAAAATTCAAAGTTAAGTTTAACGTCTAAGAGTGCCAATTTTAATGAATCACCAGTTGATTTATATTGATATGTTTATTCTCAATTTGAATGGTATTGATGCAGTGCTGGGAGTTAATTGGCTTCAATCATTGAGACCAATTTTATGGGACTTTGGGGCTAAATCTATAGTATTCAAATGGAAAGGAAGAGTAGTTGAATTGCAGGGAGCAGAGAGTTCTTGCCCACCTCCCGTTGCTCAGCTTAACATCACAAAAGTTGAGTCCCATATAGACCGACGCTCAGTGAACTCCTGACTGAATTTGAGTGTCTATTTTGCAAATCGATGGGGCTTCACCCAGTTTATAGCTGTGACTATCACATCATCCTTGAATGAGGAACGAGAATCGTAGTAGTCAGGCTTTACTGATACCTCCATGCACAAAAAGATGAAATCGAGAAGCATTGCAAAGAGATGTTAGAACGGGGCATTATCTGACCGAGTCGATCACCATACTCCTCACCTGTTCTTCTTGTGTCTAAGGTAGATAATATGTGGCGATTATGTGTAGATTATAGGGCATTGAACTCCCGGACAATCATGGACAAATTCTCAATTCCAATGATTGAGGAGTTGCTGGAAGAACTACATAGGTCGTGATACTTCACCAAATTGGATTTTCATTTGAGATATCATCAAATCAGAATGTGTTCTTCCGATATGGAGAAAACGACTTTTCGCACTCATCACGGGTACTTCGAATTCTTGGTCATATCCTTCAGTCTCACCAATGCCCTAAGCACCTTTTAAGACTCAATGAATGAGGTCTTTCAGTCTCACTTATTTATTCTTGCGTAATTTGATGATATCTTTGTGTACAATAAATTATGGGCAGATCATCTATTCCATCTTTAGATAGTCTTTTACCTATTTAAGGACCACCAACTTTTTCTTAAACGATCTAAATGCCTCATTGCTCAGTTCGAAGTCTCATACCTGAGTCACATCTTCTCAAAAGAAGGGGTGGTAGTGGATTAAAACAAAATTTCGGCTATGGTAGATTGGCCTAAGGTAAGTATGATGAAGGGGCCATGCGAGTTTTTAGGGCTCACGGGATACTACTGGAAGTTTATGCAGAATTATGACACAATTACAACCCCTTTGATGACAATGTTATGGAAAAATTCCTTCCAAAATGGACCGAGGAAGCTTCCAAGGCCTTTGAACACTTAAAGATGGCGATGACCCACACTCCAGTGGTGGCACTTCTAGATTTTAGATAATTATTCATCTTAGAGTGTGATGTATTAGATTTGGGTATGGGTGCAGTTTTGCAACAAGGAGGATAGTTGGTATCTTATTTTAGTAGGCCAATTTCATTCCGTTACAAGGAGCTTCCTGCTTATGAAAAAGAGCTCATCGGATTGGCTAAAATTGTGCGTCATTGGCGAGCTTATTTATAGGGCAAACACTTTCTCATCCAGTCCAATCATTATAGACTTAAATTCCTGTTGGAGCAACGAATTATTACTACTTTTGAACAACAATGGTTAATTAAGCTCATGGGTTTTGATTTTACAGTGGAATATCGAGTCAGTAAATAAAATAAGGTAGTAAATGCCTCATCCCAACGTATGTAGGACCAGGCCACGATTGTTGTAACCTCTATGCTGCATTTACCTTTGTTTGAGTTGATTTGCAGTGAAGTTCAACAGAGTCCAGAACTGCAGCAGTTTATTTAGAAAATCCAGCAAGATGAAGCAATGGGGTTGTGGTCGTATAAGGATAGCTTTATCTTATTCAAAAGGAGGATTTATTTAGTCCCCACTTCTCCGCTGATCATCACAATCTTGTTTACCATACATGACAGCAGTCATTAAGGTTTCCAGAAGACTCTCCACCAAATAGCTCAAGACTTCTATTGAAAGGGAATGAAGAGTTCTGTTCACTCTTTTGTACAATAATGTCTTATGCGCTAGCACCATAAGACAGAACATTACATTTACATCCAGCTGGACTTTTACAACCTCTACCTATACCGTTACAGGTTTGGTCCAACGTATCTATGGATTTCATTGAAGGTCTACCCACTTCTCAATGGAAGAATGTTTTGCTGGTTGTTGTTGATTGGTTTCCTAAATATGCTCAGCTCCTTTATCTTTTTCATCCATATACTGCTGTGAGTACGACTCGTTTGTTTTTTGATAATATTTTCATGCTTCACTGATTACCCAAAACAATTATCAATAACTGTGATGTTACCTTCACCATCTCCTTTTGGACAAAATTATTTCACTTGAGTCAGTCTAAGCTCTCTTTCATTTTTGCTTATCATCTGCAAAACAATTGACAGACAAAGGTTTTTAATCTCACTATCGAGATGTATTTATGCTGCTTTACTAGGGATCGACCTCTTTGCTGGCATTAATGGTTATCTCGAGTACTATAACACCAGTTAATACTCCTCTCTCAAGGCTACTCTGTTTGACGTAGTGTATCCAAGATCTCCACCAACTATGCTCTCTTTTTTTGGTTTAGCTAAACTGGAAGTCGTGGACCAAGAGATGAAGTCATGAGATTTAGTGCTTAAAGATCTATGTGACCGTCTAGTTCAATCTTAACAATCCATGAAAGTAGCTTACGATGCTAAACACCGTGAGGTTAAGTACAAGGTTGGGGACTTAGTGCTTCTTAAACTCCATCCGCATCGCCAACTTAACCTTACTAACAATATGTACACTAACTCTCCCCTTACTATTACGACCCTTTTTCCATTCTTGCTTCTGTTGGTTCGGTGGCCTACAAGCTGGACCTTCCCTCCACTTCAAAATTACATCCAGTCTTCCATGTATCCTGCCTCAAGCCTTTTCATGGGACTTTAGTACTTGTTGTACCTTCTATATTGGATCTCTCTCAAGGAGAAATCCGTCCTCCTCCTTAGGTTGTCCTTGACTAGAACATATTTCAGAATCAGCCCCAAACCTTGGTTCAAAGGGAGGGTCTCTCCCCTGTTGAAGCTTCCTGGGAGGATATTTCCTTGCTCAGTACTCGTTTTCCTTCATTTGCATTTGAGGACAAGCGTGGTATTAATGGAGGGGGTGATGTTATGGACAGACTTTTCAAAAGACACATGTACAAGTGATGTGGAGCACAAATGTAGGAATTGTAGGTTGACATCGTTGTTAATCACCCTGTAACTCGATCGCAGTAACGGGACCGTAACATTCATTCCATAAAATAGAACTCAAGAATTAAAAGTTAGAACACATGTCAATTTCTTTGAATTTACTTCTAGTCAACAATCTAATAACTATGAATTGCAATCAATTACAAAGAGTAGTGAAATCATTACCAATGTTAAAGAACATATGAAGGAAATTTACTTTGTTTGCTTAATCCACCTCAACTCTATTTTTTCCTTTATGATTTCATAAATTATAGATCTAACTAAAGCAACTCTTTTCTTCATTTTCCACCAGACAACTCTAATGGTAATCGATCCTTAACTCGTTGAAAATGTTTCAGGATACATTATCAATCAATCTAGATTTCAGAGGTTTTTCTATTCCCAAATGAGGTGTGGATAAATATAATAGGTAACAAATCTTAAAGTGCTTTACCATTTGAGATTTTTTTAATTTAGTGCTCAAACTTTTAATTTTTTAATTAAGTGACTAGCCCTTTAAAACTTTAACAACTCATTTCAAAATGTTAGTTTTTATTGATGTGACTAATAGATGGACATCCATATGACATTTAATAGACATGCTACATCATCAAAAATAATCTTTTGAACTGAACTATTAAAGTTTTAAAGGTTGGTTACTCAATTGAAAATTTTATAAGTTTGAGCACTAAATTGAAAAAATATTTAAAATTAGATATTTCAAATATATTATTCCTAAATAGAAAGCATGTGATAAATAACGAACAACTCAACCATTTCAGTTTAAAACAATGCTTAAAAATTCAAATTAGTTTGGTTGGTTCAACTTCCCAATTTAGTTTACTTTTATAATCCTCATTACTAAAATTGGTTAGTTAATTAGTAAATTATTTTTTTATAAACCAAAATAAATTAATTATTTTCATTTAATAGACTCGTCCTTAATTAAATTTCAAAAAAGAATAATCTCCTTCTTTAATTATATTTCAAATTTTTTAATTTTGTCAATACTGAATTGATATAAGCTTTTCCTTATGATGCGGAACCCCATGGCTAAAGAACCTGAAACCCCTTAAACACACACTTTGAATAGAACATGAACAAGACAAAACCCCCAACCTTGATGAACCCCTAATCGATTATATGAAAGGAAACACATATAATAAGGTTGATTTGAAAACAAGAATAGAAATTCGCCACAAGTGTTTACCTTGATAAGAACTATATTCTTGATGCAATAGAAGAAAACAAGAAATCCTCCTTTATAGAATTCATTTTTCAACCAATCTAACCCTAAACAATGTTTATTATGATGTATTTATACCTCTTGGAAAGAAAGAAACCCTAACTACGTAAAAGGCCTTTAAACATAGACCTTTCACCAAAATAATTAAAACCTAAACTAATATTTCTAAAATATAACCCATTAAACCTAAAAGATTTAAACAAGCCTAAGACATAAGTAGTGGGCTGCTGAAAGTTATGCTTCTAACTTAAAATAATTAATTAAATAAGAAGAAAAGTCTTCTTGCTCATTTTGCCCAACTTGATTAGTTATCTTGTTATTAGCCCTCATTGTCTCTTAAGATTTCTATAATTCAGCCCATATAGGATTGAGGCGCTTATTTGAACTTTTTAGCTCTTGATCTTATTATTGGTCCCTTCGGTATTACTAGCTCATCTTTGGCACTATTTCGGTTACAAAATCCCACAATCATGCTCATATCATCCCCCCCAAAAGGATTCGTCCTCAATCTGAATGAAAGTCAAAAGGAGATAAGTTAGAATCCTTAAAAGTAGCATTAACATTATACGCACCTGGTAAGTCGATCTTATATGCATTGTCATTGATGTGTTCCAACACTTAGAATGATCCATCACCTCTTGCATCAAGTTTTGACTTCCTTTGTTATGGAAACCTTTCTTTTTCCATATGAACGCAAACTCAATCATCTGGTTTGAAGAGAACTTGCTTTCTACCTCTATTTGCTATTTATGCATATATGCGATTCTTTTTCTCAATCTGTGCACGTGCTTTCTCATGTATTATTTTAACCAAGTCAGCCTTCTTCTTGCCATCTAAACTAGCAATCTCAGTCAAAGGTAAAGGCATCAAATCTAACACAGTTAATGGATTAAAATCATACACAATTTCAAATAGAGAATAACCTGTAGAAAAATGTATAGAACAATTATATGCAAACTCGTTGAATGACAAACAATCTTCGCAAGTTTTGAAGTTCTTCCTAACAATTGCATGCAACATGGTTCCTAAAGTCCTATTAACTACCTCAGTTTGTCTATCAGTTTGTGGATGACATGTAGTAGAAAATAAAAGCTTAGTACCCAATTTTCTCCACAAAATTCTCCAAAAGTATCTTAGAAACTTAACATCCCTATCTAAAACAATGGTCCTTAGCATAACATAAAGCCAAACCACTTCCCTAAAGAAAATATCAACAATGTTTGTTGCATCATCTGTTTTCTGGCAAGCAATGAAATGAGCCATTTTACAAAATCTGTCAACAGCAATAAATATGTTATCTCTACCTTTCATTGTCCTAGGTAAACCCAATACAAAGTCCATAGATATATCAATCCAAAGTTCACTAGGTATAGGTAAAGGTGTATACAAACCATGAGGTGTAGACCTAGACTTAGCTTATTTACATGCAATACACTTGACACAAACCCTTTCTACATATTTCCTTATATTTGGACAATAAAAATGTTTACCAAGCATAGCTAAGGTCTTTTGCACACCAAAATGCCCCCATTAACCCTCCACTATATGATTCTCTAATAAGCATCTCTCTAATAAAACATGCAGGGATGCAAAGTTGTTTACTCCTAGAAAGATATCCTTCATGCCTATAGAACTTATCAAATACAACCTGTTCGCAAGCTTGATATACATTAGCAAAATCAACATCTTCCACATACAACTCTTTTAAATGCTCAAATCTAAGTAACTTAGAAGTAAACATCTAAATTAAAGCATATCTTCTCGATAATGCATCAACCACAACATTTTCCTTACCTTGGTTGTATTTAATCATATACCGAAATGTTTCAAGATACTCCACCTAACTTGTAACACCCACTTACCCCCCTGGGAGGATACATGAATGCCACCCAAGACAGGACAAACAAAACCAAACATCACACTTACATTATTAGAATCTCAAACACACTTATAATACAT
>JAOTBA010015347.1:0-10386 GCA_025629845.1 Erythroxylum squamatum
CACATGACTTGGAATTGGCTGCCATAATTTTTGCATTGAAGATTTAGAGACATTACTTGTATGGAGTCACTACCAGGGTGTTTACAGACCACAAGAGTCTTAAGTTTTTGATGAGCCAGAAAGATTTGAATTTGAGACAAAGAAGATGGTTAGAGCTACTTAAAGATTATGACTTGATGATAGACTACCACCTGGGGAAACCTAATGTAGTAGCGGATGCACTGAGTATGAAGTCCACTATGGCACATGTGGAAATAGTGTACCTTCCTTTGCTGAAGGAATTAGCCAGACTTAATGTGACATTGAGACAAGTCGTGCCTGATTGTATATTGGCTAATTTTAGAGTGAGGCCAGTATTGAATGAGAAGATTAGGGAATTGCAAGAACAAGATGAATATTTGAGCAGGCTCCGAGAAGAGATTAAAAGTGGTAAACCTTCTGAGATAAGGATAAGAGAAGATGGATTGATGGTGATAAGCAATAGATTGTGCCTTCCAGATATGTTAGAGCTGAAGGATGAGATTTTTGATGAGGCGCACAATGCTCATTATGCAATGCACCCAGGGAGTACGAGGATGTATCGAGACTTGAAAGAGCATTTCTTGTGGAAAGGAATGAAGAAGGATGTTGCAGAGTATACTAAAAGATGCTTAGTGTGCCAGTAAGTTAAGGCTAAACACCAGGCACCCTCAGGCAAGCTTAATTCTTTGTCGATTCCGGAATGAAAATGGGAGAAGATTACAATGGATTTCTTGATGGGATTGTCGAGGACTAGCAGGAAGCATGATGCAATATGGGTGATTATTGATAGGCTGACTAAGTCAGCACATTTCTTGCAAATTAGACAGATAGATTCTTTGAATGCTTTGTCCAAGAAATATGTGGATGAGATAATCAGACTTCATGGGATTCCATGTTCGATAGTCTCGGATAGAGATCCTAGGTTCACCTCCAGATTCTGGGAAAGCTTACAAGAGGCTTTGGGAACTAAATTGCATTTTAGTATTGCTTTCATCCATAAACCGATAGACAATCAGAGAGGACAATACGGACTTTGGAGGCAATGTTAAGAGCTAGTGCTATGGATTTTAAAGGCTTGTGGGATGATCACCTACCTTTAATTGAGTTTGCATACAATAATTCCTATCACTCAGGAATTCAAATGGCACCTTATGAAGCTTTGCATAGTAGGAGGTACAGAACTCCTATTTGTTGGGATGAGGAAGGTGAAAGGAGGCTTTTAGGGCCTGAGTTGGTACAAGTCATGATTGATAAGAGTAAAATGGTGAAACAGAGACTTAAAGCAGCTCAAGACAGAATGAAGAGCTACACGGATGCACATAGAAAATAGATGGAATTTGAAGTTAGAGACAAAGAGTTTCTTAGAACTTCTCCATGGAAAGAAGTTTTGAGATTTGGTAAGAAGGGCAAGCTTAGTCCAAGATGCATAGGCCTATATGAGCTCATTGAGAGGATTGGGCCTTTAGCCTACAAGTTAGCTTTGCCATCGGAATTATCTAAGATTCACAATGTATTCCACGTATCGATGTTGAGGAAGTACTGATCAGATCCTTCACACATAGTTCAACCTTTAGAGGTTCAGTTAAGGGAGGATTTGACATATGAGGAGCAACCAGTGGAGATCCTAGACTCGAAGGAAAATGTTTTGAGAAACAAGATTGTAAAGCTGGTTAAAGTCTTATGAAAGAACCATTTGACGGAGGAGGCAACATGGTAGCCTTTGGATGTAATAAAGGAGAAGTATCCATACCTCTTCGTGGACTCAGGTAAGAATTTCGAGGACAAAATTCTTTTAGGGGGGAGAATTATTGGACCCCGAATTTTTTTATTTTTTATTTTTTATTTTAAATTATTGATTATTTGTTTTATTATTTTTAGAGTTGAATTATTAAATTAGCAATTATGAATAGAAATTAGAAATTAGAAGGAAGTGTTAGAATTAATATGGTGTTTCAATGGGTTAAAGGAGTTAGTGGATGAAACAAAATAAATGAAGAAGGGGCTAAATTGGGAGAACAAGACTAATGAGGGGTATACTTGGAAAAACAAGACATAAAATTGTCTTGTTTTAAGAATAAGAGAGGAGAGTATCGTGAGAGCCAAAGAGAAAGAAGAGAAAACGTGAAAAGAGAGAAGAGAAGAGAAAAATCGTGGAAGAAGAGAGAAAAGGGAGAAAGAAGAAGAAAAGAAGAGAAATCATCTTGTTAAGGTAAGTTCCATGCTATTTTCTTCTTGTTGGTTTGAAAAAGGAAGTAGAAAAGATGGGTTTTGTGTTGGGAATGAATGGAGGAAGAAGATGATTGAGAGACCCATTTGATTTTTAGGATTTCTAAACTAGGTGTTGGTCTTTTTAACTTAGATAGACCATGGGTAAGTTAGTGCTAAGCTCAATTTAGCAATTACTTCATTTTTTGTGATTTTAAAGCTTTGTGAATTTTATTGGAAATTTGATTGAATGGGAAATTTGATTTTATTTAGGAAATCAAGGGAACCCAATCCAAGAGCAAGAGGAAAGGCAAGCTTGACTTGGAATTTATTAGCTAATTAGGTGGGTAATTTATTTATAGCTATTGTGTGATTATGCAAATTCTTGCTTATTCGTGTGAATGTTGATTGATTGAAATTGAATTGTTGCGACTTGATTGGAAATGTACGATGCATTGTAATTATGTTATACCTTGAAAGAGGTTATAACACTTTGAATTAAATGAAAAGAAGGAATGAAAGTGTGAGCATATGGTAAAATGAATATGTTCTTTTGTTTGGGCGAGAGAGGAACCATTTCGTTCGTCAACCCACTACTAGGTACATTTCGTTTTATAAGTTGAGTATGATAGTTATGAAAGAGGAATGTGTATGTGCATATTCTTCTTTGTTGAAAATTGCAAATGAGTGTTTGTTTTAGAATAGCATGTTAGAAATTGGAAAGGTTGTATAGGATGAATTACTTGAGGTGAGGTTTAAGAGTTACCAAAAGGTACCTAGTAGAGGGTTGATATGAAGAGATATTGCATTTTGCAAGCTTTCATAGGTGTAGAGGTTGTGTTCGGAACTCCAAGGAAAAACTTTATCGATCTAGGTAGAATTAGCCAAAGTTGTCTTCATGACAGTTGTATCTTATCTTTCTAGCCTTCTAACAATATAAAGTATGAAATTTTTCGTTATCGGAGCTGGAAGTTATGATCATTTGAAGTTTGTGATACTGTATAGGGTAGACTTTCGGGACAGCTACATTGATTGGAAATTTTAACCCTTATAGAGGCAAAAATTGTTTTTGAATCTTCATGGAAGTTGTAGGTTTAGAAGTCTTCTTTAAAACGGTTTAAGAATGACCTTAATCCAATATTTGTAGTGAAAGTTATGCTCACTTTACCAAGACAAGTCTGAGGAAGAAGAACAAAGAAGGGAAGAGGCAATCGCGTCGCGATCACGACCCGCCACCCCCCCCCCAACCTGAACATGTTTCACTCTTTCGACCATAACTTTGTCGTCTGACCTCCAAATGATCTGATTTTTTAAGCAACGGATTTCTGACACATTTTTCTATCTCTTCATAAAAATTTATAGCTTTTTGTATTAATTTGAAAAAGATTGATTGAATCAAAATGAGAGGATCAGTTGAAAGAGTATGAGTTGGATATTTTTACTGAACATGCTTCAGTATTTTGGTGATATCTTGAGATGTAGAGCTCCAAATGAGATGATTCTTGTTTCTACTAAACTGGGGACATGGAGATACAAATTATCTGAAGGAATTGAATTTTAATTTAGTCTCTAAGACTTTCAATTTCTGGATGAAACTCGAGTATAGTATGCAGTCTCGGTTTAGTAATAGTTCGAAAATGTTTAGGCTATAACTTTTAGATTTCCAAACCAAATTGAATGTTTTTAGTGTTATTAGAAACTTAAGACAATGGGGAACAAATTTTCTGAAGAAGTCAACTTGAAATTCCAATTGTAAGTTTCCTAAAATCTATTCTAAAATAGAAGATTGAGTTTGCTCACGTTTTGTAACTCCAAATCTTGGGCTCCGAAAACGGGGTCCAACATATTACACACTGAAATATTTGAGTACACATGGTACAGAGATCGCGGAATATACAAATTTACATGAAAATAAGAAAATACAAATGCAAATGCAATCTGACCCCAACCTCTATCTCTCACTTGAATGCAGTAGGTATACTCCTATTTGTCTAACGGGGTACTCGTTTAAGCCTGAAAAATAATTGTAAATTTTGGGTGAGTTTTGCGAACTCAGTGAGTGACCATCCTCGTTGGCTCACTCAATGACACAACACATACAAACATTAGTCAAATTATTCATATCAATATAATCATTCATATAAGGCATATGCAGTGCACATGAGACTCACTTTCAATTTGTTACTTTGTTGTGACCGAGTGCCTATAACTATCCCGTATCCATTGTGGATACTGGGCTCATTGATAACTGCCCTGTATCCGTTCGGGATACTGGGCTCATTTTACATAGTGAGCCTTTGGCTCATATACACTTTCTGAGCTTTAAGCTCTTTTTCACATTCTGAGTTTTGAGCTCTTTTTCGGTGGCTACTCCGGTCACAACTGCCTTTATGTTTCATGCATTCATGTAATGAAGTGCATCACATATCATATGCTCAATCGGTCATATGTTTACATATTCACATTCAATTCACATTTTCCATCGGTCCCCAAAGTCTGGCATTCAACATCATTGTTAACACTTTTTTAATTATGTGCATATTCGCATGTTTCTTCAAAACTAGGTCTAATGTTCAAAGATCACATTTAGAAGCACTTATTTCATCATGTCTATATACAAGTAGCACTTCAATATTGCATTCAAACATCAGAAACCTCGGACCTTCATTGTTCGTAATCACACAATCAAATCACATTCGCATCTCATTCATAATCACTCAATTCATAACATAAACAAAACAAACAGTAAAGTAAGATCATCTAGGTCTACTCACAGTACGCTCCAAATTAGCATTAGGTTCCATGACCTGGAAACATTTGAATGCAGACGTTTATCCTGCACATCATAATTATGCAATATACACATTGCACACACGTTACAACTTTGCACAATTATAAGAACTCATTTATACACAAATAGGTATATGGACCATGTACAATACATGCTCAATGACATTCCTTGGTATTTTTTCATATTCAAGTCATAAAGTCATTCCAATATCAGAACTCACTTAAGTAACATTTATACTTAAGGTTTATGTCTCAATACAACCACTTGAATCTAATTTCATAACGCAATTGCTCACTTCAGATTTTTCCAAAAACATCATTTCGGATCAACATTACATGTTCTGCCTGACCCCGATAATGAAGTCATTTGGCAACATTTTCTTTTAGAAACATGTTCCCCTATGTCTTAAGTTTCTAATGACATAAAATTATACAAATTGGTCCAGTATTTCGAAAGATATTCACCAAATAATTCGGACTATTCTTAACTGTGACAGTATTCTGTACTTGACTTCAATCTAGAAAATTGAAATTCTTAGAGATAGAATTAAAATTAGATCTCTTCAGACAATTTGTAACCCTATGTTTCTAGTTTACTCAAATTCAAGAATAGTCTCATTTGAAAATATACAGATCAATATATAACCGAAATACCCAAGCATGTTCAGTGAAATCATACCAGTTCATACTATTCCAATAGATTCCCTCAATTTCATTCAATCAATCTTTTCCAAATCAGTTCATAATGCTACCAATTTTTATGGGGAGGTATAATAATGTGTTAGGAACCTATTGGTTTAAGAATCAAGTCATTTGGAGCTCTAGAGAAAAAGTTATGGTAAAAAGAAATGAGACTGTTCAATTTACAAAATGCTCTCGAGTTCACTAGACTATTAGAAAACACTGTGTCATGATGTGAAAATTAAAGAACAGTCTAGCAATTAACACTCACGGGTGTGAGGGAGAAAAGTCACAAATATGAGAGAGTCATGCCTACACAAGAGTCGCTCACGCCTATGTAAGTCACCGGTGTGCAAGCAACTCACGCCTATGCACACTCCATCAGATCGTCCCACACTTTTCACTTAATCTCTCTTGAATGATTTCAAATGGCTAAGATTTTTGGTGGAGAGGTAGAGCAATGTGTTATGAGTCCAATGGTTCAAGTCTCATGTCATTTGGAGGTCGGATGAAGAAGATATAGCCAAAAGATCGAAGGGTGTTGTGTTAGCCTCCAGCCTTCGAAGTCGCGATCATGCACATCAAACTGGCGAATCGCGATCGCAACATTCGGTGAATAATAGGTACAATCGCGACTTTCTAGTCGCACTCCTTCACTTCTAATGTCCATAACTTTCAATCCAGAACTCCAAAATTTTCAAACTTTATATCATTAAAAAGTTAAAAGAAAAATCTACAACTTTCATGAAGACGATTTTGTTAAAATCTTTCTAGATCAATACAGTTTAATCATGGAAGTTTCAGATCACATTTTTACCCCTTTTTTTCTCTTTTCTTTCTTTAAATCCGACACTTCATGTTCTGCATTTCACATTTTTTGCTCTTCAACTTTTCTGCACATTTTCCATTTTTTTCTCAACTTTCATTTTAACAATCTGTCTCATCTCCTAACACCATCATACACCTATCTCTTAACCATAAATTCACTCTTTTGTTCATCTCTCATAACTTTCAAAACTCACATATATACATATAAATACACAGTGAAAAGGAAAACAGAACATATATTTCACTATCAACTTTCCATATCTCTGTAGTCCTGTCATGCATATTTTTATGGTTCTTTCTAACTCAAAACCATTTCTACGCCATCTAATCACAGACTAATCATCAAATACGAAATAACATTATATCCAGATTTTTCATCTTATTTGTACAGTGTTCATGAAGATGGTCATTGTTTCCATGATCATGTAATGACAAATAGATCATCAAATTTATCTCATATTCCTATTTCTCATAAGGATTACCATGATACTTACTTGTTAAAACTCCAAAATCTTTAAATATCAACAAGCCCTAATTTTCATGCAACTCGCTTACACCATCGTAGAGGTTGGTAGGTTTAGGTTTTCTTGAGGCAAAAGAAGCAGATAACAAAGTGGGAGTGGTAGAAGATAAGGAAAAATAAATTTTAATTTTGGTGGATGTTTAATGAAAAACTCTGTGTACAAGAAAGAAACTTGAAGAAGATAACCACGAAGAAGATATTTTTAAGACAAGACCAACAATGTCTTTGTCTTTCAAAGTTAAAAAGGAACGTGAGCTTAAGATTTGGACACTTGTCCAATTCCTAAGACTTTAACTAGTTCTCAACTTACTAGTTCTTATTGAACTAGTTCCATAACTCCTATCTTTTTATTCCTATTGTCACCAAAATTTTCCAATAACCTCTTCTCATAAATTCTAAAGTCATCTCTAAATTTTCAAAAATCATTCTCAAAATTCTCCAATATCATTTGGTTTCTTATTTCTATATTCCATTCACCAATTTACTCACCAAGCGGCATTTTTCCTAGTCCAATAATACTCAATATTTTCAGAAATTTTTTCGAAAATTCTCCAAAATTTCTAAATCAATACATATATTCTCCACATCGATTTTTAATACAATTAATTCACAATTCTCCATAAGAATCACATGTCATATATATAAATCAATTATACCCAGCAATTGTCAATGAATACATGTACAATCATTTTAATGTGTGCAAAAATTCAGATTCACGTGCGTGTATGCTAACAATATGCATGAGCATGAAAAATGTATTTTTCTTAATCTCTCATTGACCTTACACGTACCATATTTTTGGATTCTAACCCTTAATATGGGAACAGGATGTTACACGATGTGCAAGAGTAAGTTAATTTTTTTATTTTCCTAAAGTATCATTTCCGTAAAGTATTTTCTCGAATATCCTATGGTATGTTCAGGAATATGCTCTATTGGAGTGGTATGTTACAAATTTGGTATCAGAGCAATACGTGTGGCATCCTTAGGGACATATGTGAGCATTTCAACATGGCATATATTAAGAGATCCATATAGTGATCACTATTATTGTTTGTTATAGGACATCCCCTATAGGAGACCGTGTTATAGAATCAGTTGACCTTGAGTCAATAAGGGCTAATAGAGAGTCCCCTATACCCTAGTCTGAGAGGAGAGAAAGGAGATACGATAAACTTAGGAAGCAGGGAGCTATAGACTTCTATGGAAGTATAGATCCTGCCGAGGCAGAGGGAGCTGGAAAGAACAGAGAGAGTGTTTGCTCAGATGGACTGTGAGTCTGATAAGAGGTTCGACTATGCAGTCTTATTACTTCAAGGTCTAGCCTGTCAATGGTGGAAGATAGTTCTAGATAGTTTCGCTCGACCTTGCAAATTGACATGGGAGGATTTCCTTAAGGTCTTTAAAGATAATTACATGACAAAGATCTATCTGGACAGGAAGATGAAGGAATTTCTTAATCTGAAATAGAGAAATCTCACAGTAGCTGAGTATGAAGTACGATTTAATGAACTATCGAGGTATGCTACTGCTCTGATCCTAACTGAAGAAGATAAATATAGGCAGTTTAAGGATGGTTTGAATTTGGAGATCAGGATAAGATTGGCTATTACAAATATGAATAGTTTTACCGAGCTATGAGCAGCTTCGATTCGGATTGAGCAGTTACTGAAGGAAGAGTAAGGAGAGTATAGACAAGAGTTCAGGTCTACGAGGCATGGTGAGTTTCAAGCTAACTCTGGCAGAAAATTTAGTAAACGTTATAATAGACCAAGAGGTGTTTCTGCTCATGCTGGTGGTGGTAGAGGCCAGACAGGGCAGACTTAGTGGTAGAGGCCAGGCATCTGGAGGGCAAACTTATGGTGGACAAACACAACAGATTTCCAGTTGCGAACATTGTGGAAAAAGACATGATGGAGTATACTGGAAGATATCAGGAGCTTGTTATCGTTGTGGCTCCTTAGATCATCTTATTAGAGACTGTCCAGTAACTTTAAGAGCACAGTCTGGAGTGAGAGGAGGACTAGAGATAGAGATGATTGTCCAGTATAGCAAAGCCAGTGGAGTAAGAAGCAGAGGTAGGGATGAAGCAGCTTTAGCAGGTCCTAGTGTACCTAGGACTGAGGTACAGAGTAACCAACCACAGTCTCAGGTCAAGATTTTTTCTATTACTAGACAGGAGGCACAAAGTTCCCCAAATGTTGTTACAGGTGTATTACATGTCTTTGATCTTGAGGCATTTGCGTTGGTAGATCCAAGATCTACCAATTCCTTTATTACCCTACATCTAGCATCTCAATTGCATTGTGTGAGAGAGATGTTGGAGTTTGGCTTAGAGGTGAGTACTCCAGTAGTTAGCACTACAACTATTGGGGAGTATGTAGAGGGTATATTATTCGGATTGACCAGGCTAAACTGAAAGTCGATTTGGTAGTACTGCAGTTAGAAGAAATAGACCTTATTTTAGGTATGGATTGGCTTACTACTCATAGAACTATGATGAATTGTTACACTAAGGAGGTTATTATTGAATCTCCTACTCAGCCAAGAGTAATATTTCAAGATGTTAGTCTAGCAATGTCAGCCAAATTGGTTTCATCAATTAGCATTGTTAGATCGATTCGAAGTGGATGTGAAGCTTATTTAGCCTATACAACTGATACCAGAGTCGAGCAGGCATTACAGGATAGTCCTGTTGTTAGGGATTTTCTAGATGTCTTTCTTACTGAATTACCGAGATTACCACCAGATAAGGAAACGGAGTTTACCATTGACCTTGTCTTAAGTACTGCTCTTATATCTATTCCTCTTTATAGGATGGTACCTGTGGAACTTAAAACACTTAAAACTCAATTTTAAGAGTTGTTAGATAAAGGTTTTATTAGACCCAGTGTGTCACCTTGGGGAACACATGTATTTACTAAACTAGATTTTAGGTCAGGGTATTATCAATTGAAAATAATAGAAGTTGACATACCAAAGAGTGCATTCAGAACTAGATATAGACACTTCAAGTTTTTGGTGATGCCTTTTAGGTTGATGAATGCTCTGGCTGCCTTTATGGCATTGATGAATAAAGTATTCGGACCTTACTTAGATCACTTTGTTATATTTATAGAAGATATCTTGGTGTATTTGAGGAGTAGAGATATATTCTACAAGGAAAGAAAGACCTACTTTACTTGGAAAAGAAATCCTCTCTTACAAGACCTCCTCCACTATAAATAGGGTCCTTTAGTATTAGTTTGGGGAATATTCACATTTTCTATCTTCTTTGGATGTGAATTTCTCTTATTTTCTTTCTCTTCTACGTTTTCTCTCTCTCCCTAGGTAGAACC
>JAOTBA010015398.1:0-10382 GCA_025629845.1 Erythroxylum squamatum
CCATTCATTTTTAGTATCACTTCCAAACAATGGTCAAAGGAGTCCCTCTCTTATTTTATTTAAACTTCCAAACAATGGAGTGACCCATTTCATTCCATTCCATTCCACTCCATTCCATTCGTTCCATTAATTGTCATTCTATCCTAAACTCCCAAACATACCCTAAAGGAATAAAATACAACAAATATAGATGAAAAACACGTAAGGTCCTAAGTTTATAATCAACGCAGTTAAACTTTTCTAACAAAAACTAGTTACAAGATATTTTTGTTATTTTCATACCTTTCCTTATATGTCATAATTATCTTGCTTACTACGTTTTCTAATATACTTCATTAAAAAATTAGGATACAATTTTCCTATAGTTTTTAATACATTACATGTTTCAGTACAATTACTGGACTACACTCGTGAACTAATTATAATTTAGTCAATCTAGTTAGATTTGATTTGTAGTTTTGATCAATTATGAAAATAGGATTTCAGTTTAACTAGATATGATCTCAATTACACGATTACAATCATTCTTATGTATTGAGCCACTGCACATTTTTATATATTGATCAACTGGACATTTACTACATAAATTTTTTTGTTTATTTAACATAGCAGAATGCTTATTTATCGTTCTCATAAATCTTTTAAAAGGTTTTTTTTTAAACTTTATGACTTGCATTTAATCTAAATATCTAATATGTAGTATTTTCTTTTAAGTTAGTTAGCCCAAATACTTCCCTATTTATCCTATATATTTCTTGTAACAACTTGTTGGATTTGTTTATTAACCCATCTTCTTTTCTATTTGCATATTTATTTACTTATTTTATCTTTTATTTTTAATTATTCATCTTGTTCTATATTTATTGTAGTAGTATTTATTTTATTTATTATTTATATTTTTATTTATGCAAATTTATTTATTAAATACTTCCCTATTTAGCCTAAATATTTTATTGTAATGACTTGTTAGATTTGAATTTATTTATTAACCAATCTTCTTTCCTGTATGTGTATTTATTTACTTGTTTTATCTTTTATTTTGAGTCTTTACCTTGTTTTATATTTATTGTATTACTTATTTTTATATTTTCATTTATACAAATTTTTATTTGTATTTTGTTGTTATTATTATATGTTAGGCCTATTTTTATTTTTAATTTAATAATTTAATAAATATGCATATATATATATATATTTTTTGTCATACGGGTCTATCAGAAACAACCTTTCTACTAGTAAGCAGTAAGGCTTGCTTACCATAGAACATCTTCAAACATTGCATTTTAATGAAACTTTTATTAAGTAGTAGTTGTTGTTATTACAATACAATGTTTATTTACCACATAAATTACAAAAAAACTTTATATTTAATCTTTGCTTTCTAATTTATGCATGATTAAAAATATGGTTCTAAATGCAATCACTTCTACTACACTTATTGACAATGCAAAACTTAACTGTGATAATATGAAGATTGTCAAAAGGTGCTTCGTAATAATATTGAAAGGTTTTTTCTTCACATAAGCAAGTGAGAAACAGTAACCGGAAGAAAAAGGGCGAGAAATAAGAAAATTAAAAATATAAATAAAGTTAAAATTTTCTAGTATGTGTCTCAACTAAGCATTAATACTTCAACTAACCCATTAATCAAAATAATAACAAATTAGTAGCCTCAGAAAAGGATATTGTGACTACGTGGATTGTGAGCTTTCCAAATTATGATCCACATTTTTGTATTGTCTCAAAACTCATGCTCTCTCTTCTACATTCTCTTTTTTCTTTTTTTTTTCTTAATTCTAGCTTTAGACATGTCTTTACTGATATTAGTTAATATAAGCTCTATATTTAATTAATTATCACCTGATATGATTCTAACATATTGTTAAGAATGAATAAGGCTTATATTTTGAATTTTCTGTGATGCCTCATTTTGTTCTTTGACAATTTCGTTTGCTTTATCCTTCCGATACTTGTTTTTCTTTTATTACGTTCTTGTCATTCAATTTTCTTAATATTTGTGGCCTTAGTAGATGCCTAAAATTATTCTAACAAATTATTTTTTATGTTGAAAAATTAAAAGGTATCATTAATAAAGAAGTAAAATTACAAAATTCATGTCCATAAACAAGACCTACGTGAACAAGCATCTGGAGAGATGAAAAAGACTAAATCTCACCAACCTAAATAAATACGTAAAAACACAACGTTTAATTATCTCACTTCGTTGTCGTTTTGTAAATGGGTAAAAACCCACATAGGTCACAACGAATAGTCGAAGGCTCCATATTGTACCCAATTCGGGATTAGGAACTCTGGGGGTTTCGATGGCTGCAACGTTCCTTCCTTCTCTAGTTTGAACATCTATAGGTAAGGGTGACTCAATCTGGTTGCTCACACTTTTTTCTGTTATATTTCATCATTGATCTTCATTTGATAGGTCTTTTTATTGCTTGAAGATCGCACAAGCTATAAAGGAATACTACAAGATGTGGGTATGCTTCTTTCCATGTAATAGCTTAACTCAACACTTTGTCTCTGTTAATCCTGCACTAGTTCGCATAATAGATTATTCATTTACATTATGAAGGATTACTTGCATGATTGCCTGCTTAGAACTTTCCTTATTTTGGAACTTTCTAAGATTTTCTCTCCTTCCATAACTCCTAAGAAGTTGTGGCTATGACCAACACTGTTGCTTCTAGAGTGGATTGGAAGCATGTGCAACAGTTAACCTATTAAGAACCTCCAGGAAGGTATTAAAATGCTTATTCCATGAATAGTGCTCTCTGAGTTTACATCATATTGAATTAGAGAAAGAGCAGGAAAAAGGTAGATGATCTCTCGTTTTATTCTCCTCTTTGCATAAGATGCAAATCCCATTCAAATTAAAAAACTACAGTTTGTTCATTGCTATTAGCTGAAGTAAAAAAGATATATTGGGTTTTAGATTGTTATTTCAGATAACCCTAGATAGATACCTCTTGTTCACTACTGTGCAATCATTTCCTGTTGACCTCGCTTGAAATATCCCAATAGGTATACTGAGCCATAGGTAGCAGTCCAGAAGGTTAGTATTAAGAAAATATGAAGGTTTTAGGTGTTGTATTGCTTCTGGAAATTACACGTACTAGTTTTGGTTGATAAGTGCAACAACCTTAGCCTTGTGATATATCCTTGAGAGAGATAAAACTGCATACGGGTTTGGGATAGGGGATCATAGCCTATCCAGTTGTCATGCCATAAAAATGTTGTGTTTCCATTTCCTATCTGCAACACATTACATTTTCCAGTTCCTCCTTGATATTTAAAAGTTGATTAAGGAACCAAGAGAAAATTGGTCTTGTAGATAGCGTCTATAGACTGTTCCCTTCAAAAAGTAACTGTGAAGTCATCTCATCCAAAGGAAATTTTGTCTTAAAGCACTTCCAAAGTCTTTACCTTAATATAAATGACTCTTAAACATCCTTTCTCTTTAGGTTTACATAGATCTACTTATTTAACTTTATGATGATCAGAATTCTCAATTGCTTTGCCCCATAGGAAGTTTCTCACCATTTTTTCAATGAATTTAACTAACTTCTTAGAAAGGGAAAAATGAGTGCTCCAATATAAGAGTAAGGAGCAAATTACATATTTATTTAACTTAAATCTTCCTCCAAGAGATAGCACTTATTAGTCCACTTGCTAATTCTCCTTTGAATTTTCTCAATTAAAGGAAGGAATCCAATGAATCATAATCTTCTAGTAGTAATTGGTAGGCCTAGATACTGTGAAGGCGGGAGTTTCTGGCTCATACTTGTTAGACTGGAAATACTAGGTTGTAGAAATTTTGCAATTGATGATAAGGTAAAGTTGCTTTTATTAAGACACCTTGAGGCCTGACATCGCAGTAAACACTTTAAAAGTATCCATCAATAGTTTAATTGATTATGGATAGGCTTTAGAGAATAGAATTAGATCATCTACAAAACAAAGATGAGTAAAAGAAACTCTTCTACACCTAGAATGGAACTTGAATTTAGGATTAGTGGAGACATTAAGTTTCAGCATCTGAAATAGGAATTCTATACAAAGAATGAGTAGATAGGGGGACAATGGGTCTCCCTGTCTAATTACTCTTCTCCTCTTAATAATCTCAGAAGGGTTGCCATTAACCAAAACATAATAGGCTGTAGTGGAGACACAAACTCTGGGAGAATTCCTTTTGGTATAGGCCTTTAGGAGTTCTTGGTCAATTAGAATTTTATCACCAATGCTCTTATCCTTTATAAATTCATTATGATTCTCATTAATAATGAGGCTGATAACTCTTTTCAATCTGCTTGCACAGATCTTATCAATAATTTATAATGAAGTTTGTGCATGTTATTGACCTGAAGTCTCCAAATGAAGAGGGATTGTAAATTTTAGGAATTAAGCAGAGAAAGGTTTTATTGAATTTCTTTAGGATCACCCCTTTATAAAAGAACTCATGAATTGCCTCTCTAACCATTGGACTAATAACATACCAGGACTTTTGATAGGAAAAAACCATTTAACTCATCAGGTCCTGGGCCTTCATCCCATTTATATCAAAGAATGTAGCATTTATATCATCATTCGGGATTGATTTAACAAGCTCCCAAAAAGCTTTAGAAGGGATTTTGTCAGAAATGATAGATTAGATGGAATCCATAGAGGTAGAAGATCCATGGACTGAACCAAATAGCCCTTTATAGAAATTGACTGCCTCTTCTATTATGCTTGCTAGATCTGTAAGGAGTCTCCCATCTGCACCAATTATAGAAAAAAATTTATTAGTGTTATTCCTATCTGATAAGGAATTGAAAAAAAAGCTTAGATGCTTTATCCCCCTCTTTAAGCTAGTTAATTCTAGCCTTTTGTTAGATGAGTGATGAGTGATTTTGTATGGCTCTTAGAAAAATCTCCAGATCTACCTTTTCCTTTTGAATAATTCTAAAGTCACCAGGATTAAAAGATAGTGGAAATTGAGTGGTAACTGGAATTTCCTTACCTTTATCAACAACTGCTTAAGTGTTAAGAGAATAGAAGGCTTTCAACTTCCTCAGTTTTAATTTAATAGCTTTGATTTTTGGAAAAAAAATGAATTGTTTAGTGCTAGAAACTTGAGTGGACAAACCCTCAAATATTGCCTTAAGAAAACCCTTCACTTTGGCAAGATAGTTATTAAACATAAAAGAATGATGTTTGGAGGTTCTCCGTAAAAGAGCATCAATTATAATTAGGGTGTGATATGAAAATAAAGGATCCATAAAGGTAGCTTTGCTATTAGTGAATTATGAGAGTCATTCACCATTCAATAATGCTTTGTCCAATTTTTTCCTTATGGACCATGCATTACTTTGTTTATTGCTCCATATAAAGGAGTAACCTTCTTTTCTAATATTAGTTACCCTCAAATGTTAAATACAAAGCTTGAGGTCTTCATTGTAATTCCTCATACTGCAATTCCCCTATGCTTTTAATCTATAGATAGTAGAATTAAATTCTCCACTTATAATCTAAGGACTTGAAAGAGTACGCTGAATATTTCTTAAGCAAGACCATAAACTACTTTGGAAACCTATATTAAAGTCATAAAGAAAGGAAGATTATAATGTCACCCCCACCAAAATGAAGTGTACTTTTAGATGCATCAACTGCTCATTAAAGAGCTTCTCTTCCACTTTGACAAGATTCTCGTTGTAGCCAACTATGATTCTGCCATAATAATGGTGATGATGACTGGAAAGAAATTTCCAACAAGATCAAAAAATGTTCACTTTATTCAGATTCTCATATCTTATTTTTGTTTCAAGTGAAACTATGATTAGAGGCTTAATCCTCCCCCACAAAATCTCTCAATGCATTAACTTTTTTGGGCTATTGATACCACGAACATTCTATACTAAAATTGTTATATCAGGATATTTTTACCTTTTGTACCTGTTCTCCTTCCACTTCTTTGAGTTCTCTTATTGGTCACATTTTGAAATTCATCTAGCACAGTTTCTCCATTCTTTAATTCTAGAGAGTTGGTTAATGGATTACTTTGAGAGGATGTAGCTTTCACTTTTTCAACATTCAATTTTGCTTTGCAAGGGATCCTTAGGATTGGTAGGATTAAGCTCCAACCCCATTAATTCAGCTTAATCTCCCCTAGCGAACTCTTTACCTATTAGTTTTGAACTTTTTCTTGAGAAATTGAGGAATGTTTCCAATTATAGGAAACTTACACCATATCCTCTTGTAGAGAATTATCAAGTCCTATCCTCATAATTGGAATAAAATCAGGGAGCTACTTAGTTCTATCCACACTGACATAAATTTGTGCATAACCAATCCTTTTTCTTTTACCAATGTTTTCATAAATACAAACAGATCTGCTTATGTAACTAGCCAACAAACTAAGTCCTTAAGTTGTTTAATACTTTAAGGGTATGCTATATATGTTAATCTATATTGGAAAGTTATATACCTTATCATATTCTCGTCTGATACCAAGTTGCGATGATTGCAGGAATAATGGAAATTGAGTAACCTGCCAAGGGCCCTCTTCCATTATCTTATTTGTAGCAACTTGGGAGGAAAAGGAAAATAAGATAAGGTTATCTTCAGGTAGCAGAACATTCGTTGGTCCTCCAGATTTCCAATGGTTAACTGCCCATCTTTAGATAACTGGAAAAGGTGGTCTTTGCTCCATGAAGAATCCTACCCAAGTAGATTCTTAAATTCTATCCCCTACCTTCAGTGTCTCAAGGTCTGGAGCAACCACTGGTTTGCCCTTAACTTCTTTTGGAGGACTACAATGGAGCGTGAGGCCTGAGGGCTCCCCAACCACCTGCATCCAGCTTTTGTTCCGAGGTTGCTATTTTATGTTGTTTGAGGGGTGATGGTTATAGGTGGTTAAACTGTTTGTGAAGGTTAGGGGAGGGAAGGTGGCTGCAAATTTGGAGTAAGGGAGGGTAAAGGTGGAACGGGTTTAGATACAACAGTCTGTATTGATGAAAAAAGGGAGGGGAAAAACAACTTTTAAGCAGGGGGTTAGAGAAATAACAACCTTTTAGTAGTAAGGAAACCAAGTATAGAAACTTGAAAAGGAAAGTATGTTGGCGGGAAGTAATGAATTCACAAAGTGTCCTTTTCGAAAGAGAACATAGGAGAGGAGAATAATGGTCTAAAAACTATAAATTGGAAGAGAAGTCGAAAACAAAGATAAACTCTAGAGAAAGAGGAGGGATAAAATACAAGATGAAGGGGGAAGTTATAGAAGGTAAGGTGGAAAGCTAACAAGTGGTTGGAACAATGTTGGGATGAAGGGGGCATGTTGTAGAGAGAAGGCAAAGTATCGTCTTATAGAGAGCAATTATATAGCAAATATGTCAAAATGATTCTAATAGATTGTTAAGTGTGGATAAAGCTTATATTTTGATTTTTCTTTGATACCTCATTTTGTTTTTTGACAATTTCGTTTATTTTATCTTTCCATCACATGTTTTTCCTTTTATTATGTTCTTCTTATTCGAATTTCTTAATATTTATGGTCTAAAATGTGAACATATAAAAGTAATAAATATAAAATCGAATCAATGGGTTAGTTTAACCGAATTTATTAGGAACTAGTCAGTTAGACAGTTTTGTTAAATATAAAAATTTGTAAATTTCAAAATTGGTCAGTTAAAATGCAAATTGATCGATTTTATTAAATTTCAAAATCGTTCAGATTGATTGAAGGAGTCATGATTCTTCTTCTTCTTTAACGTTTTCTTTTTCATCATCTTCTTCCTTATAAGATTTATTCAGACTCCTTCAAAGCTTCAGTTAATTTTCTTTTTCTTTCTTCTCTTCATAATTAAGGTCACACAAAAACATTGTTTTAGCTAATTACTACAACAGGTTTTCAAAACCAAACCTAAAATATTTTTATCTATCTCTTTGTCATTTTTATTTCTCCTGTTGTTCTTTTGTTCTCCATCAATGAATCTAGGTTTCTTAGTTTATTTTTTGTCCTATATGTTCCCTTTTTTCTATTTCTTCATTCCTAGCTTCTATTTTTGTTTTATGTCTCCTTTGTTTTAGATAAGGCCCATATCCAACTTAAGACACCATAAAGAAGCCCTCGATGATGTCATTTCTGACCAAATAATACACCTTAATTGTGAATTCCAGGGAGCTGCTGACAAAATGGATCTTTCTATTCTATTTACTACTAATCATACTTTTCAAAAAGTAAAGATATGGGAGGATATCAAAGCCCTTCATTTTGCGATCAATGGTCCTTGGGCTGTGGCAGGAGATTATAATTGCATCTTATCTCTAGTGGAAGTAGAAGAAAACATAATTAACGTAAAAGGAGTAGATAGAGAACTAGCAGAAATCATCCAAATAACCAATCTGCAGGATCTGAGACATATAGGTTATCTTTATACCTGAAGCAACAAGCAGTAAGGGGATTATTTCATAAGGAAAATTTTGGATAAAGTTATAGTGAATCAGCAATGGTTGGTCAAATATACTACTCCTTTTACACTATTTGGAGAACCTATTTGCTCTGATAACTCCTGGATGGAAATTCAAGTATTGACTAGCACTAGGATTGTTAAAGCCCCTTTCAAATTTTGTAATGGTCTGATGGAAAAATAAACATCAGAGTTATTTTTGCCCTTTTTGCCTTTTGAAAAACATTGTTTATCACTTTAAAAGGGTCCAGGTCATAAAATTCATTTTCAATTGTCAAAATATCTTGAAAATGTTCCTTTTTAAATAAGTTACTTTAAAATATCTTTGTTTCAAAATTTGCAAATCTTTTGAAGAGCTTGTTGATGAAATTTCTTTAGGTTTTGGTTTATGTAAAACTATTTTTTGGTTGTACTTTTAACAATCATTTTTTAGTTTGCTTTTTATAGGCACTTGTCAAGTGAATCTCTTAGAGCTATAGTCAACTTTGGGGTTGTTGAAAAATGCTTTAACCACTCAGAAATATCCATCATATTGGATAAAGTCTTACCTTGGATTTTTGGTAGAAAAGGAACTATTTTTTCTTCTCTAGTGTCTCTTTCCAAGTTTTCATTGGTCATATAGTTATGGGCTTTGAAGGGGTAGGCTTTGAAGTAGATAGACTCACATGGGTAGGAGATGGGCTCACTTGGATCTTTAGGTTTTTAGTAAAGGCTTTGGAAGGGGTTTTTGCTCTTGGAATCAAGTTCCGTATTGCAAAATTTCTTTGGTTAGTAAACCAGGGATGGAGTTCGCTTCACCTTTAATAAATTCAATGTCAGAATTAATGATACTCAAAATTGCTATCATCCGGCAAAAATCTATATTGAAGCAATATTTTGAACATATTTTAATAAAAGTTCTTTTGGAGACTTAAAATCAATACAAGGTAAAAACTTTTGATTCAATAAATTACCTTGAAAATTTGAAATGCATAAAACAATGGGCAAATTTTCTTGTTTTATTGTTGAATAATTACTTTAAGTAGCTTCCAATGTGTACATATGTATTGGACTATTTTTTTCTCTGTCATTCACCTTTTGCTTTAAGATACCTCCGTATCCTAGATCAGAAGCATATGTTTCTACAATTTTAAAGGCAGTTGGGAAGTGCAAAATGGGAATATCTTTGATCGTTTGTTTAATTTGGTTTACTAAGTTCACGTGTATTTTTTGACCAAGGTTTTGGGCTTTTTCTCAGCCTATCATGAAGAGGTTTGCAAAGTCTATTTAGGTTAGGATAAAAATTCATAGCATAATTGAGGCTTCCTAAGAACCTTTACAGTTAATTTTTTAATTTGGAATCTTATTAAGGAATTTGTTTTTGAATTTTAAGGTTCTCTCAATAAGTGTGATGATATAGAAAAGGCTAAGTTTGGTTTTTGACACTACTAATCCATTTTTTATAATTATGTGAATGAATGTCTTGATGTATTTGAAATGTTGTTTTAAAGATGAAGAAAAAATCAAGACATGGTCAATGTAAACAATGCAGAATTCAGAATAAAGGGCAGATACTTTGTTCATAATTCTCTAGAATTCAGAAGGGGCATTTTCTAATCTTAAAGGCATTACATTCTACTCACAATGACTAAATATGACAGTAAAAGTGATTTTGTACCTATCTTTGGGATCTACTTAGACCCGTCAAAATCCAGATTTCATGTCAAATTTTGAAAAGATTTGTGGGTTGAATAATCTTTAAAGGAAATCATCTGTGTTTGGAATAGGACTCCTAATCTATTTCAAAGCTTTATTAAGAGGTTTGTAGCTGATAACTGTTAGGACTATTTCCCAGAATACTAGAATCATACTATATTATTGTAGTAAAATTGTGACGTATAAATGTCACTACAGTATAGGAATATTGTATTCCTCCCTAACCAG